>VYZR01107366.1:30896-46819 GCA_013400675.1 Oxylabes madagascariensis | reverse complement strand
TTTTTTTTTTCTGTTTTGCTAAGGAAGCAAACTGGTGATTTGATTTGAAGTTCAAACATTGCTTACAGTTGCATTTTTCTGTGTCACCATGTCAGGTTTCAAGGCAGATGGGCTGGAGAATTCCTTCTGGGAGGAGCAGGTGCTGGGAAGCAAGGAGAATATCTGCTGAGTAATCACTGGGGAGAGGTCCACTCAAAAGGACACTGAGATTATCATGGTCCAAACAGATTTTTCTTCAGAATTTACTGATGTACAATAAATCTCATTTTCTGAGTAATTCTAAAATTAATTTACAATTAGTAAAGTTTGTGAAAATTAATTTTTTTTCCTGCCTATTAGGAAGGACAGAGCTGTATTCGGCCTCAGTATTTATCTTCTGGAGAGATGCAATGAAGATGCTGGAATGGTTGACTTGTTTGACTTTCGTAGGGTTTGCAAAGTTCCATGGGTTGTTAGTGCTGGAGGAAGCCTCCAGGATGCTGTTTAGGGGCTGAGTCCTGCCATTAAGTATTTGTGGTGGAGGGCTGAGAGGTCAGAATCCAGTTCTCCATGGCCTTGGGCAGGCAGGCAGTGCAGTTTCAGCCCACAGCAGATGATGCCTCCAAAAGTGAACACAGAAGAGACAAAAGAAGAGTCTCTCAGAAACAAGTGTCTTGCAGGCAGAGTCCTGAAAGGGGAGCAGAACAAAGAGCTGAGGGCATTGTCCACCCCGTGGGGTCATCCCAGCATCAGGAGGTGGCTTGAGCCGCTGGAAGCACATCAGCCCTTTTGTGTGTGATGGGCACTCTGCTGTTCATGGAACCTAAAGCCCTTTGGGCAGCCTGAATTTCAGAATGATGTATACACGCATAGCATGAAAACAGCGATTTAATGGTCTGAGAAGTCAATGGGAAGTGCACATGCTAAACAAAGTCTGTTCTTAGGTGTGCGACCTTGTATAGCACTGATAGCTGCTGGCTCTAAAGAAGGGGATGCTTATTGACCTCCTGTCACTTCAGGAGGCTAAATTCCTGTGCCACCCTGAAGGGGGAATGTTCAATGGCAGGGTTAAGACTCAGGTAATAAGGGCTGTTGTGCAGTAGCATACAGTGTACAAGCTCCTCCATGAGTCCTGTAAGGAGTGCTGGGCACACCCACGTCCTTCAGCAGGAGCACGCTGAGAGGCTGGGTCCTCATGCTCACCAGGAGCTGTGCAGGGGCAGGCGCTGATGCTGCTGGGTTCTCTGAGCTGTGCATGTGCTGAGCATGGCCAGCCCCACATTGCACAGACCGGCTTTCACCACCGCTGCTCTCTGCCAGCCATTTCCCTTGTTCAGAGCACAGATGTCTGTGCCTCCCTCTGTTACTTCCTTTGAAACTGGTGGAAGTGGGATCGTCTTCTGGTGTTAGTTGAAGTTTACCAGTGGTTGAGAAGTCATTGGAGTATGATGACACACAGATGGATGGGACACCATAGATGCAGCAGCCTTGTTCCCTTAGTACACAAGCATTTAAAAACAAATCCCACAGAAATTTGCTCTGGTATATTTTAGGCTCTTATTATACTATTTAGTGAGCATCTCTGTCATATACAAAAGGTTAATATTCATCAGACAAGGAAAAAACCCCTTTGCTGTCAATTCTGAAGACTAGAACTGTGGGACAGAACATGGTGTTCATGAGTACTAGGGAATTAATTAGAGCTCTTCACAGAGGTCTGGATGCTGAGAAGCAGCTGTGTCTACCAGAGCCTCAGGACTCTGGAGGTTTCAGAGTGAGGCAGCCTTAGAGCTGGACAGGTGAGCGGGATATACCTGGGTGGGTGCACATTACCCCTGTGAGGAAACCTGAGCTGGTAAGACATGAAAAGTCATGTTTGCATTGGCTGCCCTCACTGGCTGTCAATTCAAAGCCTTCTAGGTCCAGCCCTGCTGGAAGTGCTGTGGTTATACCGCGCGGGTGTTTGGCCGGTGTGCGGTGACCCCTCTTTAGCTGTCAGGAGAGCAGAAGGAGCAAATTTCAGCAGGTTTGCTTATGTGGTGGATGCATTTCTACTGCTTGATCTTTCTTTTCACCCTTTTACTAGCAAGTTCCTGTGCAGGCAGCCAAACTGGATTTTTCCTTAGTAGCCTGCTACACAACTTTAGTCTGCACCGTAATAGTGTTGAAAGCATCTTGAAATGATACAGATTGGTAGCAGCTATGTGAGTCACTAGCCCTCCAGACCATCACAAAAACATAGTTCCACAGTAGATAAATAGAATAATGACAGATCATAGTTTGATGATAGATTTTGCATATGAAGTATGCCTTAGTCTGTAATTATTATGACTTTGAGAACTCTGCTGGGGGAAGATACTGCTTAGCTTAGAACAGTTCAAAACACCTAAAACACAAATATGAGATTGCCAAGTGTGCTCTCTGCAAAGAAAAAAAAACAATCCTCTAGTAATTCTGTGATTTCCTTGTTTCAAAAAAGTAAATATCAGGTGGGCTGTCTGGAGACTCAGTAGTGCAGTGAGTATGATGGAAGGTAAAGATGAGAAGCAGAACCAAATCTTGATTTATTTATTTTCTTTAGTCTCCCTCTGATTTCAGCTGCACTACTCTTGTAGTGCAAGTTCCCCACTACACAAATGAAAAGGCTACTCTTTATAATTCAACCTACAAGTGCAGAAGTTTGGTTTTATTTGTTGGGACTTGGGTACACTGAAACTTCTGTAGGAACCAGCTTGTCCCTTGAGAAGCGTGGGAGAGCAGATTCTATTTGCAAATGGGACAAGCTGGTGTCTACAGACATCTATATGCAAGTACCCACAGAATTCACCCCTGAACATTAGCCAGTACTGCTGATGGTGTACTCAGCCTTTATGACAAACTCTTTTCTGGACCCAGAATTGCTATGGTTGGCTGTGGTGCTGCCACCAGATACCAGACTTAGCAATGCAGCAGGTGCAGCAAGACACAGAGCTGGCTTTTTTCACAACTCAACTGAAAAAACCCTTGCCAGTTTGCTGTGAGAAGTATTCTTTCTAGAAAAAGGAAATGACATAATTTGGCATATGGAGAGTATCTGCTTGCTGGCCTGTCGTTTGCAAATAACATGCGAGAAATTTAAGGAATGGTATTTGTTTTCATAAAAAGGGCTTTCAGAAATTTTGGTTGGTTTTTTTTTTTTTTGGTTTTTTTTTTTTTTTTGGTTTAGTTTTTTGTTTATTTGCTTATTTGTTTGTTTTTCCTGCAAGGGTAGGATAGAGAGTGTGGTAGAGCATTTAGAAGAAAATTTAACAGTAGTTGGAGAAAACGTGATGTGGCAGTGGGAGACTTCTAGGACTCTTGGGATTTGCTTTTCAGTGTGCAATATGCAGATTTAGGGGGATACATATTTAAGGAACTGGGAGGTTCCTTTACGTAGGCTACTGTGTTATGTTCATAGCAACTGCTTTCCTGTCATCAATGCTAAATGTATTTTCTGTTCTCAGCATGTATTTCAAAGCCAGCACTGCTTTTAGAAGCAGTGTTTCAGGGTGTTTGCCTAAGGAAGGTTTTCTGTTGTGGAAAATTGAGAAGTGAATGAGAAGTGAAGTAAAGGCTGTCTACTTTTCAGAAGAAGTAATTAAAAAAAAACCAAAATAACCTTTCACCTCATCTGTGAATATAAAGCACAATTGCATGTTCTTAGCAAGCAGTGGTGTTTCCCCCTGTGTTGTTATAGATCAGGCTAGCAATTTTGTGAAATTGAGGTTTGGGGAAAGATTCACTCACCACAATTGAAATATGTTTTCCACTCATTGTCTTGGATGACAGAGGAAGGTATGTCCTCTCTGACAAGGGATCCTGAAAAGCCTAAGCTGTATATTTACTTATATATAAAATTGCTCAGTTACATCAAGCACCAGTGTATGATGTTTTTCTAGTAAGTAAATCTCTACAATATCAGGGATTTAACTCTATAGTATTGGTGGGATTAAAAAATGGAAAGCTAAAGAAGTTTACAGTAATTTTGCAGTGAACAATGGATTGCGTTTTGGTGCTCCTAGAGGTAGTCATGTTACCAAGGTAAATATGATTAAGTTTTCAAATCTACATGCCGTTGAGGCAAATCAGACATAGGCACATCAGTTTATAGGTAAAGGCATTCAAAAGAAGCATAAATTTTTCTGCAAAGAAAAAAAAATATCCCCTTATTGTGTAACAGGAAAAATCTGCAAGGTGACATTACGATGACTTGTTTCTGCACCATGTAGCTGGAACTGAGCTATATGAAACAAACAAGGATGTAGCGCTTGAGCTTGCTTTTCCCTTCCTCTGGGCTTTGGGTAGGATACTGGGCACCAAGAATTTATCAGTGCCACTGGGTTAGCAGCCTGCTTGCACTAAGCTGTTTTTTTTTCTGCCATCTATATGCTGTTTGCTGTGTGTGCCTTCACACATGACTGTGCAGGTCATACCTGCAGATTTTTTGTGTACTCAAGGGACAGAGAAGTGTTACTGGGATGTGGTGGTGGTGCCAGTGCAGCCTCAGGAGGTACCAACCACAGGCACTGTTGCTGTCCTTGTTGCTTGTGTCTTCTGCAGTGTGGGAAGGCTGATGACAGGTTTCTCTTTATCCTCTCCCCTCTGTGGGGCATTGTTTCCTTCCCCTTCCAGGAGGCAGAAAGAGCCACTGCAGGTGACTAACAGGGTTAGTAACTCCTAGTAAGGAAATTGAATGGACAAATGTGGAAGGCTCCAGCATTTCCAGCATCACTGTTTCTGGTAGGTCTGCCATGGGTGGAAGTACAGGGAGATTTTCCAGCCCTCCAACGAGGTTGGATGACACAGAGGTTCATATACCAGAAACAGGAGAGAAGAAGGCGAGAGACTCTGAGTTGAGCTCTCTCTCTCCCTTTTTGACAGGTGTACATGCTGGCACAGTGGCATGGATTTAGTTTCATCACAATTGAAGTGTGTTGGGGGTTAGATTTGTTTCTTTTTTACTTATAGAATTTTTCCCCGTAAGTTGCTAGGAGACTAACACAACAAAGAAGTGGCCAGGGGAGAGTGTAGCACTGAGATATGCTCCTTTTTTTTCTTTTTGGTCTCTGAGAATTTTTCCCTCCAAGGGAAAAAGGATACCGCGAAGTTTCCTGTTTTTCAAACCAAGACAAAGGGTCAGATATTATTACCATTGCTTTTTACAGAGATCACTCACAGCACTGGAGCAGACTGTTGCCCACTGCAGCTGCTAGCAGAGAAGTGGATTTTATCCCCAGCCTCGTGGTGTGCCCTTAGAAGGGTGCAAGCAGCACAACTTCACCAGCCTTCTTCAGAAAGAGATCTGCTGAATCTGAGTTTCCTGGGTATATGGTGCTGGAGGAGGGGAGAGCAGAGCCTCACTGCCCCAAGGAGATGGGATGGCTTTGGCACTCAGGAAGGACCTCTGTGGCAGCTGGAGGGTTGTCTGGTTTCATGCAGTACCCCCAGCACATGTAGGGATGGAGAAAGGGGGAGCCAGGAGGTGAATGCCACATAAGGCCCTTTGCCTTCAGGCCTGCTTGATCACGTATGTACATTTGCGTATGCGCAAATGCAGCCCATTGAACCTACAGTTCATAAAGCTCTCATTGCTCCCTGTTCACAAGGACCTGTTCTAGGAACCTGCACTCTCCACCCCACTGTACTCAGCCTGTGTGAAGGGTGTAGCATAAAGCAGAAGCTAGATGTCAGCTGTGGTCTGAAATGTGTCTTGAAAATATCGTTCTGGGTTTTTAACTCACCTGTTTTGTTCCTTGTATTTTGTCAAACTTTTATTTTCCTGTTGCTTCTGCATCTCTGTTAGTACCTACAGATCCAACATGAAAGGAGATGAATTTCCTCCTTTTCCAGTCAAGGTTGCAATCAGCTACACCCAGACAAATGCAGGGTGACAGAAGTATTGCCCACGTGTCCATGGGGTGTGGTGGATGTGCACAGTAGGGAGTGAAGTCCTCATTAGGTGATAGCTACTTGGAAATGAAGACACCCATCTTGCTATCTGGGACACAAGTTGAGGAGGTTTGGTAGTTACAAGCACCCTCCCTAGTTCCCTGAATTTAGTTAAGTGGATGATTCGGTTTCTGGCTGCAAAACATGGAAATGTTTTTGGATAACGGGAAGAGAGGCAAAACAGCTTTCAGGTGCTACAGTGCAAAGTACAGTTGAATCGCTTAGGTAGGTGAGTCGTGCAGGTGCTGCATCAGGTTATGTAAAAAGGTGTGGAAAGCTCTTGGTCTGCTATTAATAGCCTTGGAAGTGTGGCCTTTGAAGCACAAAGGGTTGTGTTTGTATTTTTAAAAGTGGAGTTCATGTAACCCCCTCTGTCTTCAGGATTGTGGAACCTCCTTAATTTTATGAGGCTGTTTTCCTAAAGCGAAACTGGGTTTGATTTTTTAATTGGTGATGTTCACTGCTTTGTAGAATCCCATCTTTTAGCATAAGCTAATCCAGAAGAAGTGGCAGCTCAGAGGTGGTTGCTTAAAAAGGCAGAATTATTTACAGCAGAACACAAAGTGCCACTGTCAAACACCTCCATTGTGACCATTGAGATTTATTTGGAAAAGCCGTATTTTTCCATGTGTATGACTTGCCTCAAGATAAAATATTCTTCTATTTTAGAAGGCACTCCAGGTACTGCAGAACTCAAGAGCAGCCTTGCAAGTAGCAAGTGTCTGCACACATTTGTTTTAAGGAACAGATTTCATTGTCCGAGGCTTTCGCTTCTGTTTGTTTTAAAGAGATTATTAGAAATACACATTTCTTGTTTGTTCATTAGTTTCCTTATTGATGTAAGACTGTTCAAGTCAAAGATAGTGGTAGGGTGCAGCAGGGACCAACTTTGAGCAGACTCATTTGAAAATAAAAACCACTAATTGTATGAATTTGCCAGCACCCTTAAACAGGCACTTTCAAGGCAGTATTTTCTGTTGCTGTCCTCACGCTCTGTGGGAAGGTTGAATAGATTATGTGAATGGAAATGTATTTTCTCACAGTATGTTTGTGAGCTCGCAGGCTTCGTTCTCCTGGTAGATGCAGCGTTGCAGCAGGAGCAAGGATGTTTTTTCCAGTGCATTACCGGTGCTGTACTCAATGCTGTACAAAATGCCATTACTCCTCCATATTCCTTAGGAGCTAAGCCCCAAGCCCAAGACCTGTTTAGTGCAAAAGGACACTGCAGAAGGGTGTGGGCTGTAATTGGAATTCACTCCCTTGGGGAGGATGGACTGAGACCAAAGAGGCTGGCATGGAGAAGTGTTTGTAAGGCACTGCCTGTTTGCAAAGATCAAGGCATCTAGAAACGAACAACCTCTGAATTAATTGCAGGGTTGCTCAGGTACAAATGAGAACAGGATTAGGCCTGTCTTTTCTATTTTAAGTGCAGAGGTACTATTTCCAACCCGTTGAGCAATTGCTTATCTTGAATATCTTACTGGATAAACGAATGTGATAGCAACAGTCAAGGGTGGCACTTTTGTGTAACTGGCACTTACCTTGCAGTTGTTGCAGCTCTTTGTTCTGTATGATTCCCCAGGAATATTTCAGTATGGTCTTGTCTGGTTTTTTGTTTGTTTTGGGGTTTTTTTGGTGTCATTTTCATATGTTGGAAGAAACTGTCTTTTGAGAGGCTCTTGACCCTCACATCCACTTTCCAAGATGAGGGGTTATGGTAGTGAAAACTTGACTTCATGTCCCTGGTGAGCTTGGGAGGGATCTGTTTTTTTTTTACTGGTCAGTTGTGGGCTCTCTAGATTTTCATTTTGTAATGTGGTAGATTCTGCAAAAATGGATATTGGTGGTTTTTTTATGCAGTTGTTCACATTAACAGACATATTTCCTGTCTGTTTAGTGGAAAAGGTGAAACAGGAAAACCAAAATTACAAAACTGTGTGTCACATGTTGATGGCAGTTTGTGAGCTTGATCAATGTAGAGGCCTGATGTCATACCCAGCATGGTTTTACCCTTGTCCAGGGCTTTTTTTAGATGTGAACATGCAGTGACTGAGGAAGTAGTGGTTTCTGTTTGTGTAGTCTGGCAAGGGGGACTCATTTTTTTAAACAAAAGAAAATGAAAAGCCCCACATTTATATAAAGTATAGCTGATTTCACTTTCAGTGGAAGCAATAAGACAAAATTTTGCCTGTGACTTCTGTGTAAGTGGCTACCAAATGAGCCTTCATGCTGTATCCCCCCAGAGATTTGGCAGGGGGAACCACACCAAGGTTTTGCACTGAGTGGGAGGGTGGTGGTCTTCTCTTGGTGCTGCTGTCTGCAGCTTCTCACTTTTGTGAGAAACACCTTTGTGTTTAGTCCTTATCCCAGCCAGATGCAAATGGTGTTTGGCAAGCACATCTCTGCATTTGTCTGCTTTGACCCATCCAAGCACAAAGCCATTCCACTCTTTCCTCCCTGTTAGACAAGCTCATTATTGTTCAGGTCTGAGGAGGCAAAGGGTGACAGAGGCAAAACAGTACAAGTTTTGCATAATTTTTTTTTTTTTTCCTGCTACTCTGGGGGCCGTGGCCCTCGTATGGTGGCACTTTGTTCAACCTTCTTGCTTTGCAGACACTTGTGGGAAGGACGCAAAATGCTGCGGGTTCTTGGGCAGTCAAGGAGGCAGCAATGGAAGTGTGGTTTTGGTTCCATATCTGGGGAGATTATTAGGGTCCTGCTGCTTCAAAACGAAAAGTAAAGGTATATGGAGCTCCTGTTTTCCAAACAGCAGTTAGCAGATCCTGCCAGGAGAGGAAGTCTTCACAGTTCTCGTTGTTGCTCTGTTGCAGGTAGCTGAGTGCTGCTCTTTTAGCACTTGCATCCCTCATTTTACTTGTTGTATTTGTGGAGATGTTTTCCTGCTGTCAGGATCGAGTATCCCAACTACCACTGCTGGTAGCACTACTCACTGCCCCACAACAACACCTGTGGGGGAGCCTCAGCACTGGCTGCAAACCCCATGTCTGCTCCCCTCCCCACTGCTGCAGCCTCCTGACACGTTCTTGCCCTGGAAAGCTTCGCCACAGGCACGTGGTGGTGACCATCACATTACTTGACCATCCCTTTCCTTGCTGACATTGTCCTGGCAGTCTGCAGGGCTGCGCAGCGCCTGTTGGAGCGTGGCAGGGGGCTGGAGTTGTCACTGTGAAAGCTTTGGATGTGCTTTTCTTCAAACAATAGCTGTGTGTCTACATTATATTTGTTCTTATTAGTACAATCAAGGATGTTTATTCTGTATTCATAGCTGTATTTATTCTTTGTGAGGTACACGAATAAGTTTTTCCAGTTGCTAAAACACCGTTTTTCCTGTCTAATGCTGCAGCAGTTCTACTCCCAAATTTTTTTTCCCTTTTTTTTTTCCTTTCTTTTTCTTAAAAACCTTTAAAGCATGTATACTTGTTTTGGTTATGTAAAAAATTAGTTTATATATTAAAAAGAGGAGAAGGAATACTCACTCCTAGGGCCTCTTTCTCTATACCCCTTTTCCCTCATATGAATACAGAAAAGATTTTGTATGCAAGCAAGATCAAAAGGATGCTGAACAGTTTGTCTTCGTGTGTTGTTATATTGTCATCAGGATACTATTTTCTGTGTATTACTTACCCAGATATTACATTGTATATAATTTGAAAGCTTTAGCTCACCAAAAATACGTGGGCTCCTACTTAAAGTGAAGAGAGAAAGATTTACAGATGTGTGTTTACAGATGATAAAACGTAATGTTTGGGGGAGGATTACTGTTTCTTTAATTGCCTGTCTGATATCCTCCTTGGAAGATTAAGTATTTTTGGTAGCAGCTTTGTGGTCTGTACCCTGTTGGCTTAATATCTGCCATAAAATGATGTAACGGTTACTGGCGCAGGTAAAATTGAGCTTGTGTTCAGCTCCCTGGGAGGGTGTTGTGAATGAGAAACTGTTGTATATACATAATCCCATTAGTCAATATCGTTGTTCAAAATCCTTTTTTTTTTTCCTTTCTCGTGTCACAGCAAAGCTCCTAGGTCTGTGGTGAAGTGTTTTGTGACACATTTTTGAATGGGCCTTTTGCCCTGCATTCAGTTCTTAAATGCAATAAGCTTTACCAGGAAACAAGAATCTCTTTCTTCTCTCTCTGTGTTTTTTCAGCTTGGTGCTGTGATGTTGAATATGCAGACAGACACACAAGTCAGATGATCTAAGATGTGTGATATTATGAGGTTATCCATTTCACATGATTGGTATCTGTACTGAAGTTGTTTGGTCTGCATTTCATGTCTGTGCCATCTAAACATGTGTTAATCCTTTTTAAAAGATAGATTTTTGTGTATTTTAACACACCCTCAAGGCCGTTACAAAGTAAGTCTTCCTTGTATTATATTTAGTGCCATCTCTTGAAAGAGGCAATTTTTAAAATTAGCTTTTGTCATTGATAAAAGGCTGTATAAAAATAGAGCCTGATCCTGCAAACACTTGCAGATATGTTCAGTCTTACTTTTCCAGGTAATTTGTTGCCTTTGGCTCATAAAGACATTGCCTAAAATAGTCAAATTTGAGTAGTTTTGTAGTTTGATTAGAGCATGAGGCCCATCAGCTGAGGTTTCTGCAGAAGTCCATCATTAGTCATGCAGTTAACACCTTCATTAAGAATACTGAAGTGCGTGAGTTTTTACAGGACCAGAACAATTTATTGGTGTGACACCTTTGCACTACTAGGCTGATATCTTTTAAAATCCTAGAGGGAAGGTTTGAGATGTTCTTGTAAATGAATGTGTGCAATTAGTTCTTGTAATACTGAAAGCTGAATGTAGCCTGCGAGAACACTGGACACTAAATCTGGAGTCAGTGGCAAAAAATCATTTTTATCCAAAGTGGGGTCAAAATGAGATTTTTTTTCAAGGTACTTCATGCTTTATGTTCTTTTAAATATACTTGATCTAAGAAGACATGATGAGCTGCTATTAAACATTCCTCAGCTGGTTTTACATTTAAGGGTTTTGTTGTCTGCATAATGCTGCTTATAGAACAAAGATATTTCTGCCTGGAGGTGCCTCTAGGTGATTTGGGGCAATTAAAAGGATTAGTGGTCCCAAAGCAGGGGCTCACTGAAGCAAATAGGTTCAAAATTCCACGATTTTATTTCACAACCTAAAGTATCACCTTAAACTCAAATAGCTGCTGGGTTAAGCCAGCACAGAAGTCTGCCTCTGCTCTCATATTACCCCACATTGAATTTTTTCAGCTTTCAGAAGTACACAGCTTAATTGATTGAATGGAGTAGGGGAGCCAGATCAATATTATCCATTTTCAGGGACTCAAACTATATTTGTTTTCTTTCTGAATAAGATTTTAATGTTTTTTCATGGTGGTTGGAAGCATTAGCAACATTTCTGAGTCACATGACCTGATAAAGGGTCCCATGTCTCCTCTCCATCTTTGTGGCAGAGGAAGTTATTCCAGTATTTCCGGCTCCAAAGTCTTCCAATCTGTGATAGAAGCTTTAAAAAGTTAATGGATTGTTGAGAAGAGGTGGAGATGCTCAGTCTTATCCCCTTGCATCCTGCCATGTTGACAAAGTTTCTAGCTTTCAAGATTAAAGAAAAAAAAAAAAAAGATGTACCCCTAAAGAGCTACATAACAGAAGGCAGAAAATAAGATTCATTAAGGATTCACAGAAATTCATGCATGTTTAATATGTTTTAGCTTTGTTTTTGTTGTTTAAACAGAGTCATAGGTCTCTCATGCCTTCCACTTTCAGAGAATCAGGAATGAATACTGAATGCCACATATACACATGCAGAGTCCTTGTGTATACGTTTTCATGGAGATGAGGCTCTCTGGAAAATGCTGGATATCACCATGGAAGTGGGAACAACTGTGTCCATCACAGTGCTGCTTTTAGTGTCTGCTTTGGTCCTGCTCTCAAGGGAAGATGCAGCTGCTGGGGCAGCTCAGGTACCAAAATGTGCCCCAGGAGTAGGGAGGGCTGTCTGGGGAGTTTGCTTTGCACTCACATCTCACACAGCTGGAGCCAGGGTAAGGTAGATGTGAAACTGGAGAACAAGCCACCACACCCTAATGATCAGCAGTGTGGTTCCTGAGTTTATGGGAGAAAGTGTAGAGAAACACAAGGGAAACCGTGCATCCTTCTGGCTGCTTGACTCTGTTCTCGCATCCTCTACCCATCCAGTGGTATTTGAGGTTAGGGCCTGGATGTGTGGACAGCTTTTGTTCTCTTCTCCCAGAAACTTGTGATACTGAAGTCCATCAGGAGGGCCTTCTGTTTTTATTTATTTTTATTATTACTTTTCTTTTTCTGCAAGGCAATTGCCTCCTGTTTCAAAAATGCCTTTCTTCTGTGGATGTGACCCAGGGGCACCCTTGCCTGTCTCAAGGAAACCAGCCAGCTGCTCTGAGGCATGCCAAATCCCCAACAGGTTGTTAACCTGTCCTGAGATGGGGTGTCATGTCCTGCTGGATTGAGATGTTCAAATCCAGCTTGGAGCTTTTTCAGAATTACCTGTTTTGTGGTCATACCGACAGCAGTGCCTGCGAGTAGCTCACTGCCTGCTCTTGCTGAAACTTGTCCCAAGAGCAGCTGCTCGCTTTGTGGTGGCTGTGGGGCTGACAGCTGCCCACAGTCCTGGCTTTGGGGTATGAATCCAGCCGTGTGGTGTCTGATTAAAATTCCTGGGTGTGGTTGACCTAACAGTCTTCGACAATAATACATTTACTGACAATAGTAAAAGTACCTTGAAAACTGAGCAGTAGCACTGCAGGATTGTCCCAACGCGTAATGTTGGGATGGGACAAACAGCTGCCCCTTGAACCTGTGAGCCTTATTTATAAGAATTTCTCTCCAGTTGTTGCTGTAATCTCTGAATTGAAATAAAGTTGTACCTCCTCCCGAATATTCATGAAATTAGGCAATTCCGTGGCCAGCTTCCCAGTCCGTAGCTTGGGAGGTTGGTGTTACTAAATTTCCTTTCAGTTCCTGATTTTTTATGTGTGTATGGTCTGTCAAATCATTTGCCCAAGGAGTCAAAAGTTAGAGTGAGCATCAAGATAAATACTTTTCAAATTTAAGACTTGGTTCTGTGGAAGGTTTAATGGACATTTTGTTACACTCTGGAGTAGTTCACTGGGCTTCAAATGGGAATTAAAACTAAATGCTGGGAGTGACAGTTGTCTTTGCACAGGATTCTGCAGCCCAGCAAAAGATGCTGCTTCAGCTCCCCAGCAAAACTGGTAGGGACAGGGTAGATGATTTGCAAGAGTAAAGGAGGGTAAGGCTTTTTCATCCATCTTTTTCCAGGACAGAGGAAAAGAAAGTATCTCCTGTTACACTCTATATATAAAGTGGAGATCGAAGCTTTCAGAAGAAATAGCAGGTTGGGAAGGGGAAGCAGCTGTTTCCTTCTTCCTCCTACTTTCCTCTTCACTTCCCTCTCCTCCCCCATAGCTGGGAGAATCTCAAAATGCTTCTGAGATTTAGGCTCAAGACTTGTTTTTTGGTGAGATGTGGATTGTGAGTGGTTGGGGCTTCATGTGATTTTTCCTACATTTGCATTTTGTGCAGAGTTGGGGGCAACATTCCTGAAGCCTGCCCTAGAGAGGCAGGCTGTTGTGGTGTCATCCTTGTGTTGCCCTGGGAAACTGAAATTTCATTGACATAAAAAAGTGTCTCTTGACTGTTCCTGTTAAAGAATAGGATAGATAATTTGGTGTTCCCTGGTGAAACCTTACCACCTCCAAGTGTTTGACTACTTTGCTAAATACTTTGAAACTTTTTTTTTTCCCTTATCTGTCCTCCACTATCTTGCCTGTCAGCACTGGCAGAATACCTCCTGATCCTCCTCTAGATACAGCCTGAAACTACTGGCTGAAAAAATTTCTAGGGAATAAAATTGAGGGGTAATAGAGGATAGAGAACAGCATGGCCACGCTTCATATGTTATCTGTGATGCCTAACAGAGCTTCTTTAATAGAAGACAATTCTTCTCCGCTGTCCTTGTGTTAGCGGGACACAGTCCTACAGGAAAAAAAAATGGATAAGTGAATATTAATGAAATCTGTCATTAATTATCACCAGAGCAGACTGTGAAGAATTGGGTTGCATTTTCAGTGGATTTAAATATAACTTTGCTTATGCAATCCTGTTAAACATTGTTGAAGTATGTCACTGAGAAAGCTCATTACATTTGCTATATAAAGATTATATAAAGACTTTTGGGGGAGATTAAAGTTTTAGCTGTGGTTGCCGTCTTTTTTGTGGTCACAACTGCAACCTGTTAAATGTGGAGCAGGCGGGGCGGGGGGGGAAAGCTGTGGGTAAGCCAGATTTTCTGTCTGTCTGGAAGCACAACATTTAAAGCTGTTAAGCCAAATCAGAGGAAACTCTGTGAACTTTTTTTCAGGAAGCAAAATTCTTCAGAAAGGAGGCATGTTCAAACAGTGGGAAACATTCTTTTGTTTTCCTGGGTACGTATCTTTTGTATCATATGTGCAGATGAATATGTATGCTTGTGTAAAAGCATACATAAAAAGAAAAAAAAGCATACATAAAAAGAAAAAAAAAAAAAAACAAACCTTAGTGAAACACTAGCTTCAGGCAAATCAAAATACTCCGTTCCCCATGAAATAGGAGATTTTTTGATTTTGCTGTGAATAGTGTCAAAAAGCAAAGCAGAAAGTCGGAGTTGGGTGTACAAAGAGGCAGGGCTGCCTGGGCTCACAGCTTTGGTGTACTGGGGTGTGTCTGAGGGGGCTGATGTGCAGACACTGCCCTGAAGGGTATTTTATTCACCCCAGGCAGTGCTTGCTCCAACAAGTCATCTGCCAGTCTGAGTTAAAGCAGTGTCTGCAGATCGATCGCTCTAACTAGACACAAGGCACCTGGTGTATCAGTGATTAAAATTAAGAAACATTATGACTAGTTATTGTACAACTGGCTAGAAACCACTGTATAATGATGGTACATTTGCCATCAGATTAGGTCATGAAGCAGCTTTACTGCAGCTTGGAAAATTAGGATCAAAAATAGTCCTCTGATTAAAACTTGAGCTTCTGAAAGCTCTTCAGAGAAGAAAGATATGCAAATGCAGATGTATGGGAGAAATTAAGCAATCTGGTTATGCATGATTCTTGAATTTAAAGAGAGTAATTGATGTAACCACTGTGNGGTGTACTGGGGTGTGTCTGAGGGGGCTGATGTGCAGACACTGCCCTGAAGGGTATTTTATTCACCCCAGGCAGTGCTTGCTCCAACAAGTCATCTGCCAGTCTGAGTTAAAGCAGTGTCTGCAGATCGATCGCTCTAACTAGACACAAGGCACCTGGTGTATCAGTGATTAAAATTAAGAAACATTATGACTAGTTATTGTACAACTGGCTAGAAACCACTGTATAATGATGGTACATTTGCCATCAGATTAGGTCATGAAGCAGCTTTACTGCAGCTTGGAAAATTAGGATCAAAAATAGTCCTCTGATTAAAACTTGAGCTTCTGAAAGCTCTTCAGAGAAGAAAGATATGCAAATGCAGATGTATGGGAGAAATTAAGCAATCTGGTTATGCATGATTCTTGAATTTAAAGAGAGTAATTGATGTAACCACTGTGCTGCTTATTTCTCACAGTCACCCTGTCTTAATACAATTAAATGAAACATCAGAATGATCTGGAAATAAGTTGCCTAAAATACAATCCATAATGGCTCCATATATTAACATAGTGAACTTAGGAGTTTCTGTGGTCATGCAGCTGATCTGTATGTACCAATGTCAGCCTGCAATAGCAGTTTTCTTAAGTTACATTTATGAATTTCTCCCACATTTAAAAAAACGCCCAGAACTTTATCACATATTTATCGGCAGTCAAATAATTTCTCTTTGAAAGAATATTTGCTTTCTGATGTCATCAGGAGTTGGTCTCCTTCTCCTTTGCGCTTTGCTGCAGCAG
>VYZR01107366.1:0-25429 GCA_013400675.1 Oxylabes madagascariensis | reverse complement strand
AAGTCAATGAAATGTTCATTAGGGTGACTGCTGGGTACTCTCTGTTGTGAAAACAAGTGGGGGGGCTTCTTGGCCGGCTTCTCTAAATATTGGACACGGCTGTACCCACTGTATCATAAAACAGAGCAATGATACAGCTACATGACCAAATGTTACCAGTGTCATGAGAATTCTTGCAATACTTCCTTACTGGAAGTAGGGGGAGGTGAGGGTTCCTTGTGGAGATCCAGTCTCTTAAATCCAGTCTCTTAAATGTCGCCTTTTAAACCACCATTAGTCTTTGTGCACCTGTGATAGGCTGAACCATGGTGTTCAGTCTGTAGCTGGTCTTTCACCTTGCAGAACAAAATGTTCACAATGGAGTAAACTGGTTTTTGAAAACATTTAAAATTTTATTAGAGTTCTGTACCAGGAGAGAGTAACTTTGCACTGGGAATGAGCCAATTGTTGTAAGCCATGCTGAACAGAGGACCTCAACAGAGAGAGAAGAAAATGATCTAACCCTCTGCTACCAGCAGAAACCCAGTGGCCAAGTTACAGGAAGATACCGTGCCCAGTCATGGTGGCAGGGATGGGGGAAAGAGGAGGGTGTTTGCTTTTCCCAGAGTGAAAAATGCTGAGTGGCTCCAGTGGTGCTATGCTGAGTGGCTCCAGGATCTGTCCCTAGTGAGACAAGCAGGGAAGAACCGAGCTCTCCCCCTGCAAGACTCAGGCCCACAAGCCCATTGGTACATTGAAGCTGTTCTCCTGGACAATAAGGATCTGCCTTTACCCTGATAATGGATCTTGTGGTACTGTATTTGGAACGTGTCTCCTATATTGCAAATGTATTTCTTAGTAAAGCATAAGCAAATGCAATATTTTAAGTAAATACATATTTTTGAACTCAAAGGCCTTTGGCATTGAAACTGACTGTGCATGAACTAACAAGTAACAAGACATTAATTCCTGTAGATGTAATAATATTTAAAATTATGGCACTGGACTGTCTCACCTTATCACAGATATCAAAAAGTTAAGATGTCTAAACTGTCCAATATGATGGCAGATCTCTGAAGAGTATGCATTGGCTTGGTCTGCAGCAGTGAATGGCCAGGGAATGCACCATGGCATTGGCTCTTGGGTATGTAATGAGATGCTGGGAAAAGTGCCTGATCCCAAGGGTATGTGTAGCCAGAACTAAACACAAAGTGTGCACCAGTAAACACTCAGATTGCCACCACCTGTGCCAGCATTCGTATCTCATGCCTGAAATGCCTCATGCTAATAAACTTTCTCCTATTTGTTTGTTCTTTGTGCCCTGCTCACAAACGGGGCTTTTCTTGCTCTCCCAAGAACTCTATCCAGACCATTCACAGTGGCTAGGATATATTATTTTAGCAGTGCAATTAATTGATGTTCTGATCTCTTCTAAGAATATTAAAATGTGGGATTGCAGAATATGTTCTCCCAGATAGCACGTGTGTCTGGAAGCAAGACAGGGATATTAGGTTGGGCTGTAGGCAACCTAAAAAAGACCTCAAATGAAAGAGGAAAAGGCTGGAGTTTTAACTGCATATATGCTGGCTACAATTAAAGTCTTTTTTTCAGATGACTTAGTAGTGCATGTCTGTGTTTCTATGTATTCTGGTATCTACTGCGTATAGCTTTGACTTGCAAGCAAGTTTCTTAGTTAATTACAGGACTCGTGTTGTGGAATACAACATTTTATGGTTTGAAACTTTAGAGACTTGCACACACTCTTGGCTGTGATTTTCTCAAATGCTTGGTTTAAATGTTGATTCTTCATTTCCCTGGGATGTGATGTTTAAGGAGAAACACTATTTTTGAACAGAACTAAGTATTCATTGTTTTGTCAGGGAAAAATGATACATGAAGAATCTGTTAGATTCATGTTAATCCAATGAAGGCTATTAGGTAATGGGTTTTACTGTGACAAAAGGACATAAAGATGGACAGTTTGTATGTTCTTTACAGTGCTATTGTATCTGCTTTGGCAAGTATCCTTGTTTTCATAAGGTCAGATGATTAATCTTGTTGTTTGCTTCTTTTCCAGTTTTGAGTGTCTCTAATTAAGCTGATGGCCATTGTGTCTTACTGTGATAGTGTGTTAGGTTATGAGGTAATGATTCTTCTGAAAAATATAGCTATGGCGGTGTTCAGGCATACTCAGAATAAATCTCTGCACAGAGGCCTTCTGAAAGCTATCACACTGCTGCAGAGTCAGTAAAGCGGAGGCAGTGAATCTGTAAATCATTGGTTAAAGGTAACAGGATGTCGATGATCGGTGCTTCGGCATCTGTGAGAGCTCTGCTGTCTTTAAATGAATCTTACTGAATTGTGACAGTAGCTCCTCGTTATGGCTTGGGCAGAACCAACAGTATGAGGACTGGGAGCAGAGGCAGCTTCCTGCAGAGGGAAGATAGCATTGTTGAATCATGGAATCATTCAGATTGACCTTTAAGTTCGTTGAGTCCGACCATTAACAAGCACTGCCAAATCCACCACTAAACCATGATGGTAGGTTTCAAACAAGATACTTCTTTGGAGAATTGGGAATCCTGCTGGGGAAGGTGAAAATTAAATGTTCCCCACAGTTAACAACGTGGTGATTGCCCTTCTCTTCTCCCTAGACTAAACCCTGGTAGTTTTTTTCCTTCACTGGAGATTTCTTGAAATCATGTCTTCTAGAAAGACTGATAGTGTGTCAAGTTAAATTGTGTATGATGCTAAAAAAGCCCAAAATTCCCAAAATCCTGTTCTACCATACCTTCTGTTTATCTGCACAGTTGCATGTACACGTTCACACTATACAAATGCTTTGTCAGTGAACAGCTTGCTGCTCAGCACTTGTAGTGAAAGCTCCTTATCTCTTTGGAGTGCTGGTAATCTTGGTTTTATATTTGATTTAACCAGACCCAGATGATCCCTCTGGGGCATTGGGACAGGGCCGTGCTAGAATTTTGCGTGCTGTTTGAAGGATCACATGTAAAGCTACGTAGTAATATGTGAACAGAGCATTGTATTGCATTGTGAAAGGTCAGTGGGATACTTCAGTATTGTCATGTTTATTTTCTTCATTGTTTCTTAATTTCTTTCCTCATTTTTACTTAATTCTTACATGCTACCTCTGGGATGGCCGTTCAAATATTGTGTATTTCAGAGCTTCTGCCTTGGATATTGTGGGAAGATGAGGCTTGGAGAAGGAGTTGGATAACCATATAGGTGAAATACTGACTGCAGGGGGTACTCCTGGTTTAGGAGGAGTGTGTAGCATGGAGCCATGTTCATGCCATAGCTCCCTTGTCATCTCTTTGTTTCTGTCCATCTTCCTGCTTATGCCCAAAAGGTTGATGGAGACTGGAGACATTTGGCACGGCTTTATTCTCCTAGTTATCACTAGATTTGAAGGTCTGTCTCCTTGCAGTGCATATCCCAAGAAAGCAGGTTGTTGAGAGTCCTGCTAACTCAGGATCTCTGCTTCCAAGACTTTCTTCGCTGCCCACTGCAGAAAGCTGTGGTCTTGGACTGTGTTGGCATCCTGCCTGCACATAGGTGACCGCTAAATGGAGGGCTCTCAGTATGTTCTCGGTGTGTTTGGGTTGGGCTGCTGAATTAACAAAATAACCCATTTTCAGCATGTGCCAGATGCTTTTAACTCCCATTGTGGGCAGCCTTGACAATACACTGCGCAGTGTGGAAGTCCTAAATGGCGTTTGATGTTCTTTGCAGATAATGGCTCTGCTGTGTAATTATGATAGCACACAATTAAAAACGGCTTTATATCACTTTGGGTAGCTTCTGGAAATTCTATTTCCCTTCATAATTTTCAATAGTCTCAGGGTTTGTTTTTCCTGTGTTTGTCTTCCTATAATATTGGCAAAATATAGGAAGAAAATGAGCTGGGACATAAGAATCCCAGTAAAAACTTCAGAGGGAGGGTGAGAGGTGACTCATTAGCGGGTCTTTCATCTGGGTTCATGCTGGGGCACGAAGTCAGGGGTCAGGAAGTGAATGGGGATTCGTTCACAGCTGATGTCTTGTGTAATATTTCAG
This sequence comes from Oxylabes madagascariensis, assembly GCA_013400675.1. Classification (NCBI taxonomy): domain Eukaryota; kingdom Metazoa; phylum Chordata; class Aves; order Passeriformes; family Timaliidae; genus Oxylabes; species Oxylabes madagascariensis. Next base: position 21,373 of record VYZR01107366.1, on the reverse strand, counting down.
AGGAGTGTATTAATTGTCGCAGCTTAGCCTGGGAGTTCGGGCAGAGGCGTTCAGCCGGCAGGCCGAGGAGGAGTCGGAGAGAAGTGGCGTTTAAGTTTCCCTGGAGTGACAAAGGGGCTGGAGCTGCTGGGGCAGGGCATGGCCTGTGTCTGGCAGCTCTGCTTATACCTATTCCCCTGGCCCCGGAGAGGAAAGAGAGCCAGCAGCTGCACTTCTGTTCATACCCAAATCCAGCTCCAAAGGAGTTAGGGAAGAGAATGGCAAATGATAACTTACTCAAAACTCAGACTAGCCTGCAAGATATGTTTGTAACCATAATATTGTAATATATAATATACACAGATATGTATATGTTTATTTGTTTACTTTTAATGGGTTGGTTTTTTGTTTTTTTTTTTATTCTACTGCATGGAAGCCTTAGATCTTAGATCTCACTGAATAGTCTCCTTGTTTTCCTTTTACTGTTCAAGCTATTTTGGTGCTGGAAGGAACAATATGAAGCCCCAAAAAACAGCCCTAGTGTTGCTGTTCCCATAGAGGATCAAGGTTATGCTCTGCCTGGATTGACTTATGGGAGCTGCAAGTCCAGAGTACGTTTTGGTAGCTCCTCAGGGAGTGCTTGCAAAGGACAGGTTGGCTTTTGAGCAAGACCTCTTTCAGTCTGGAGCTGGCACCTTTCAGAGGGTGGATGGATGCAGTGGGAGACCCTTCACTTACACCTCTAGGCAGGCCCTGAGGTGTCCTTACAGGTATCCTGATCTCATTCCCAATCACTGTAAATTTTATGGTTACTTTTTTTCCACTCCCCTTCTGCACCTCTCCTGGATGGTGTTTCTGTGTGTAGGATACATCTTTTGTGATGAAGGCACAGTGGAAATAAAGAATCCAGCATTTTCAAAGTGTCGAGCAGTCCTGTGCTTTTCTGATGCTTCCAAGCCACATTAGTATAAACACAGCTGTGATCAGAAGGTAATAGCCCAGAGGTTTCTGCCATGTGATTCTTGCCCATTTTGCCTGGCCACCTGAAGGGAAGGTGGACATGGGAACTGCCAGCAGTCTTCAGCTCTGGAAATGTCTTTGTCCTCCCGAGTTCTCCCATCAGTGTTAATGCAGCCAGCACGTGTTCAGATGATTAACACTTGTGTGTCCCATGTCACTGCATCTCTGAAGGGATGCAGTTGTTCCAGACAAAGGGAAGAAGCTTGTCCTGAAAGGGTGTTTTTTGTTCTGGGAGCCAGCAGCACCCACGCTGCTGGCTTCAGCTGTTACAGGTTTGTAATCCTAACAGAAGCAGGGGGAAAATTGCACCCCCAACTTTCACAGAAATTAGTTGTATTTAAAATGCAGCTTTTTCTTCCTGATTTTGTAGCTGTGCTTAGAAAGTCATTACACATGGATTTATTTTTCCTTATCTCTTGGATTATCATTCACTTCCTTCCTTCCTTCCTGGATGAATTTATCCAGGGTTCTGATTGCAGCTCCTTTTTTTTTTTAATCACCTCCTGTCTATGTGGCTTAAGATTTTGTATGTTTAACATAACTGAGCTGAGTATTTTGCAGCAGCTGAGAGCAAAGATAATATTCCACTGACTGATGGGGTGGTTACAGTGAATATATTTGCAGTCTACTTGCTTTGGCTATTTGTTGTTTTGGTTACAGACCTGCCTCATTTACTTTTCCCTGTATTTAGTTCTTTTTTCTTGCCCCCCCTTTTTTTTTTTTTTTTCATTTTTGTAACTGAGACATGTATTAATCTGACTTTGGAGAGGGGAAATGAATACAACATTAAGAAACTTCCACAGAGATTCAGACAGCTGGTCAAAGATAAATCCAGTATGCAAGTAGGATCATGAGTATCTTAGAAAACAGCCATTTAAAATACCGTGCCATCAAATGTTTCTTTGGTCTGCACTTGGAATTTGATTGCAGGGTATTGGTTATTTCTGGGCACATGCACAGGGAACCAAGAGCAAGGAAACAGACAAAAAATATTTTAGGTAGGTGTTTAAGGGAAAGGGATATTACATGGTTTTTAAACAAGACAAGTCTGTAAGTTGTATGAGATTGTGACCATTGTCCTACAGGGGCTGATTATTAGAATGAAGAGATCGTTATCTTTCCAGTGCCGAACTGCCTTTTTCTGTGTGCATTGGCTGTGGGGACCGAGGGTGAGTTTGGTATACCTAAAATGTGTGATTAAACTAGGAGGGATTTTTTTAAGGCTTTCTGTGGACTAGCAGAAATCAACATTTTTATTGAAACATCTTTAATTTGGTTATTAAGGGCAATTGTATTTTTGTGTGTTAATTGACTGACATTTACTCTACAAAAGTTTTAAGCATTTTATATTGAAATTTCATCTGCTTAGAGACTTATCCCACAGCCTGAATCCTGTGTGAGTCACATAGCACTGTTTTGTTTTGTTCTGCATATATTCTTCCTCCACAATAGAACAATTTTCCCATAATTATTATTGAAATAGGGCATTTTTAAATACGAAATAGGTATCAACACAGCTTTACATCAGAATGATGGTGATGTTTGGGTTATTTCAGTGCAAGTGTCTACATATACCAGCTGCTATAGCATGTTACTCAATTTTTGAAAAATAACCCTTTTAGGAGTTGTATAGACAAACCCTGGCTGCTTGCCTCAAGAGAGAAAGATGATTAATTTAAATACTAAACACCAGTTGAGGTAATTAATTCTTAATGAAGTCAATGAAAAACTGATTTTTCTTGTATTCCCAGGAAGATCCTTTCAAAAGCTTTGCTTTTCCAAAATTGTTTTTTATTCCATGTGTGGCACAGGATGTGACTTTGTTCACAGCAGGTAGGTTCATTAGTTGGCATTTCTGGTATAATATCCAGCTGTCGAAAGCTTATAAAATACTGGTATTTAGGTCATCTTAATTAGGCCTTGAAATAAAGATTTAAGATAAAGTGGAGTAATTGCACATCCTTCATTAAGGCTGAGCTTCTTCAGTGAAAAGAGGGTGTGATTCCTGGACAGTATGAACTGATTTCAACAGAGTTGTTCCAAATCTTCTTCTCCAGTGCTCCTTTGACGGTGCTGGGAGTTGAAGTGATTAAAACTAATAATTCTGGGGAGAGGTGAAAGATGTGGCAGTTTTTAGCTGGGCTGGATATCCTTGCTCTCACTGCTACCTGTGCCAGTACTTTCTTGTGTGTTTTCTTGCTTTCTTCCTGGATGGATTTATCCAGAGTTATGCTTCTATTATGCTCTAGTTGAGAGGGAGCTCAGGTGTCAGTGCTCCTCTCCCAAGTTTGGGTGAACAAAGAGCTTCATCCACTCCTTTGTGCCGACTCACCATGTGCCATGTGAGGTACCCAAAATGCAAAATCAGTTCTGGTGAAAATCCGTGTGAGGTCTTTCATGCCGAGAGGGGTGGCAGTGATTCTCATCCAGCCTATGTTGCATTTGGGGTTAGCAAGCAAAAAATCAGGAGGCAGCATCCATGGTGCCGGGTTTGAGAAGTTGAGACCAGTAAGGGAAGCCAGAGGACTCCAGCAGGCAACTGGATGAGCGGCTGGTGAAATGCAGTTGTGTGTGTTCCTGCCACCCAGCACATCTGCCTTAATGGCAGATGCAAATGTAGGATCTTCAAAGCCGTGTCTGACAAATTATCGGCAATGAAGCTGAGGACGGTGCATAACTTTGGGCAAGGAGACTCTTGGAAAAAGGCTTCAGTGGCAGCTGGAATATGCACTTGGTGCTGTTCAAGCACCTGGCATCTACAGGAAATGCAGCATGACTAATTTGATAAATTTAATATGAAGAAGGTGGCAAGGTTGTACTGTTGCTTATCTCTCTTTGACTAACAACATGCCAAGTATGTCTTTTGGTGTTGTAACACCACAAGATGGGAGTGTGCCATTATTTGTGTTATTAAGCTAATGATGTATAAAGAAGTATTCAAAAGCCAACAGCTGTCATCTGCCACATCATCTACCAATGGTGCTGGTAGTTGAAACTTCCAGCTTTTTCTTATGGATCAGTGAAACTGAAAATGGGGGAGCTCCTTCTGATCAGAATTTCTCCCAATAAGAGCATTCCTGTGTCCTCTCTGATTGTGGATGGAGCCATGGGAGCACCCATGGGTGCAGGAGACAGGTGTTTGGTCTCTTCTTTGTCTATGCCAGCACATCCTGAAATGCACTTTTTTTTTAGCATTTTGAAGGTGTATCCTATCTTGCACCAGATCTTCTAAAATCCTAGTTTAGACAAAGTCTGAGGGGATTTAGGTTTGCATATTTTTCCTAAGAGGATTATGCTTCACACTTAGTTGATCTATAAATCGTTTGAGGGGTTTTCTAAGATTTTCTGAGGAAAGAAAAATCTGTGTGCACATTCAAATTGTCCTGAAATGCATTGTCTGTGGGTCAGTGATAGAAATTTGGTGTTTGAATTAATAACAAATGGAATCACTGAACCGCAGGGTTATTTTGAACGGAAAAACATTTTGGTAATCAGATTTGCAGCACGGCTGCAGGAACAGTTGTAGCAGCACAACTGGAGGGGCAAGGGAATTGCAGGAAGGATTAGAAACTGCTTACACTGGCATCAGAGAAAACAATTTATTGTGAAAATACAGCCCAGAAATAAATTAATGAGCACCTTTCCAAGCATATAGGAGCGCTCATTACATTCTTGAAGCTTTGCTTGCAGACCAAGGGAGTAAGGCAGCTCAGTGGGAATTGGGCAAGAAATAGTGATAGTCTTTGAAGACTTTTATCATTCATACTCATGAAGTCACTGACAAGGTGCTCTGTGCCTCAGCCATGGCCCTGGGGATGGTTGGGTGCTGGCATAGCTCCTGCCAGCCGGGTTCTGGGGCACAGTGCCACGGCCCTGCTGGCTGTTGCAGCTGTTTTGACACCCAGTCAACGACCGAGTAGTTTCAATGATTGCCAGCTTAATTTCTCTTTATGTGCCTGTGGGTGGGCTGTGTCTTACACATTCATTTATGGTATTTATGGTGGTTTTTTGGAGGGTTGGGTGCAGTCCCTGCTGCTGTCAGGGTGTTTGGAGGTTCTGCAGCAGCAATGGCTGCTGAAACAAAGCCTGTACTGCAGCATCTTCTCTGCCTGCTAGAACAGCCAGAAAACCTGTAATGCTAGGATTTCCATAATTATTTCTTTGAAGGTGGAGGAAGGATGTGACTCGGACACAGGAAAATGGTTTAAAACAGCTTAGCTCACCTGTGCTGCTCATGGGGATAGTCAGAGCTTCTGTTTAAACTGCTGCGTTATGACCAGTGTTGCTGGCACTATTGTCTTTCATCTCACTTCTGACACTCCTCACAGGAGCGATGAGATGGATATCATTGAGAAACAAGTAGCACTTGCTAGGTAGAAAGTGCAAGGGGTGAAGAGAAGTGTCCCCTGTGGCAGTGTGAGGGACAGGCAGTCTCTGTGGATCTATGTCTGCATTATCTTGTCAAAGCTCTGTACTTGTAGCATTGCCAGCTGTACTGCAGCACATGTGGGACTGTGTTAGATGGGTGTTAAACCCTTGAAGGAAGGGGAACACAAACTGAGAAGGAGCTGTCGCAAAGCTGCAGCTTCTGCTTTGCTGTAGCAGATTGTATGGAGTAAGTTTGCTTCTGGGTGGAATCAAATAGATTAAGATAAGCAGAACGGAACAATATTTATTGATATCCAAAGGTATTGCTTGGCTAGTGAAGGGTGGTTTGTGATCTTTGCTGAATAACAGCTCTGAGGACTTTCTTGTACCTTCTAATCAGCAGTGATGTTTTGTGTTCTGTTTTCTCTGCAGACGTCGGCTGATCTCCCAGCGATCTTCTCTGGAGACTCTGGAGGACATCGAGGAAAATGCCCCGCTGCGGAGGTCATTTCATTTACTCTCTCTCTGGCTTCTTGTCTGTAAAGCACATGCATGGGCAGGCTTGCTCTCCCTCCTCATGTTGAAAAGTAGCTGGGTCTTCACATTAAGATATTCTTCATAGTGAGTAAAAGTGTTGAAACTTCTCACACCCTGCGAGGTGGTGGCTGATGTGAATTGCACATTCCCCGGCTTTAGGTCATTAAACAAAAAGGCAGTATTTAGACGAAATGTCAGGAATTAAAATGCCAGATTTGATTAATAGAAAAGTTTAGTTGTCACCGAAACAAATGACTAGCCCCTAGTCAGTAGTACCCTAACATCTGTGATACGTTTAAAAAGTATGTACAGATGGTTTAATACAGTAAGTTTTTGAAGGCTAGTATTTTTAATGAATTTTTACTGTTTACTCTCTCAGCGCATGCAAGCTTATTTTGGTTATCAGCATTACTGTCTGTGAATTGGCTGGTAGGTTTGTGACTGCCACCCCACTAATAAATCTGCTCCCATCCTTGTTGTATTGGCAGCTCCCGTGTGGTTTGATTTGTGCATCTGGGAGACCACAGCTTCCTTCTCTGAGGACCACAGTAATTAGTCGCTAGGCAATCCTCTGGGGTGATGGAAAATGGAGCAACTGCTTAACAGTTCCGAAACTGGCTGGTCTGTAATCTGACCAGTGCATGGAATCCTTCCAGGTCAGCTGTTCGGCAACATGGCAGCCTAAGTTTAACTGCCTCTTTATCTTAGGACCTGTAATTCAGCTGGTTTATATTGGTGTTTAGCCTATAGCCTTGTTTATCCACATGCAGATTGGCTGTCTCTCCCTACCTCGGAGCAGAGAATAGCAGAGGCTATACCAATTGGCTTATTACCAAAGCTTGATTATTTTTACAAAGCTTACTGTTGCATGCTTACCAGCCTGTTATGAAGTGTTCCCATAAGTGATTCAAACATGTATAATTGGTAAAAGATATAAACAAAGTATGGTTTGCCAGGCAGTATTTTTAGTTGCTAATTTGTAGAATTGGTGGTAGAATGTCTCTCTTGGTGCCATTTTCCGTTGAAGAAGCTAACGAGGCTAATTGCAATCAGAGGGTGAGGGAATCTCAAGGCCTTTACTAGCAGGAGGAAGGCAGAAATGACAGAGTGATGGGGTGCCCCTCTCGGGGTGTGCCCATGCAGCACGATGGTGTTTGGGTACAGCGGTAGGGACTGGCACTGTGGTCTGTGGTTTCAGTCCAACATAATCACCTCTTGAGCTTGAGAAGCTGCTGAACTCCGCCTGTGAATGGGAGAGGATGAAAAAGATAGGTTAGGGAAGCTCAGCACTGAGGGGCTGTGCTGGTCCCGTGCACTGGCAGAGGATGCTGGTCCCGTAGGTGCCACGGAGGATGCAGCAGCTGCGGTCCAGCCCCGGCTGCGCTGCGAGCACAGGACTCATCTCCAGCGCCTGTGAGCTCTGCCTCGCCTTGCAACAAAACAGATGAAACAGAGAACGCTTTCACATGCGCTGTGGTTTCAGCTGATTAGAAAGAGCAGGGGTGGAAGGCGGGGGGAGGATATTGCTGTTTGTCTCATCTCTCCTCCCTCTGGCAATTTCTTTCTGTAACTGCAATTTATAAAGCTCATTCAGATGTAAAATAGATTTAAGGCTTAATGTTTTGAAGAACGATTATTTTTTTTCCTGGGGTAGTTGATTTTATTTTCAGTTGTTTCGTATACTGTCAGGAATGTGAAAAGTAATATTTAGAGTTAAAATGAAATAGGAATTATCCTTACAAATAGGAGATTTTTAAATCTTTCTAAAATTAAAACAAGAAAGAACTTTCTTCAATAGCTCCTTAATCAATAGCTGCGGAGCATACAAATGCGTGGGTGTTGGTGCGAGTGGGGAAAATTGCATGTTTACTATGTTTTAGTTTGGTTTAATTTTTTTTCTTCTGAAAGCTTGGGCTAAGCGGTCATGGCAGATTACAGGAAGTTTTACTTTGCTGAGATTTTTTTATGATTTTTTTTTTGGTCATGAAGGGAGGGGGATGTTGCCTTTTCTTCTTATTATTATTTTAAATATTTTTTTTTGTTTGAGCTGTCTCATTTCCAGACTTATTGTCTTTTTTGTTCTTGCTGATTCCTAGCACAGGGTGACTTGAATCATTTGTCTCGTCTTTCCTTCCTGCTTTTGTGTAGACTTCTTGGCGGTACAGCAGGGAACTGAAAACTTTTTTTTCTTCTCCCTCCTCTCCCTTGCAACTGATTTATTTTTCAGATGTCGGACACTCTCAGGATCACCCAGACCAAAGAACTTTAAGAAGGTTCATTTTATCAAGAACATGCGGCAACACGATACCAGAAACGGCAGGTACTGTGCATGCAAAGGCTGCCTCTGCAGAGGCAGTTCATGGGATGTAAGGGAAGGGGCAGGATCAGCATCCCCCTGCAAGAGCACGGCCATTGCTACTCACCAGTATCTTCTAATGGTCTTTCAAATAAGCTGTGAGGTTGCAGGCAGCAGTGTATGCTCTGTCCCCCCGGGAGGTACATGTCAATGGAAGTGCTGGCCCATAGATTTTAAGACCTATGTCTCTTTAATACAAATACCTGCATAAAAGGAAAATCTGTGATGATGTTGGAATAAACTAGGCATAATCTGGTTGCATTTCTTTAAGGGCACACAGCTGAACCTGCCTAGACCAAGTTTAGCAATGGTTCAAGGGTACTGCCAACGTCTATTGGTGGATACAGGATATTGGTAAATGCACAGCCAAGGATGGTTGTGGCAAGATGAGTCATGGGATCCTAGTTTCCATGGCAGATGTAGACAGAGAGGCTTCCAGGGGATGTGTGAGAGGTGCACCTGTGTCTGCAGCACGCCCTGGACTGGGATGTGGACAGCCCAGGTTACAGCCATAGGCACTGGTGGGACCTGTACAGCAGGCATTGGCTGAGACCTGGCTTACTGCAAAGGCATGGTATTCCCATCAGCTGGAGGTGTATCCATGAGCAAAATGGGTTCTCTATTGCGGTGACATCCAGCTCAGAAGTGAAACTGGCTCCTCCATGCTTATAAAGAACATACCTGTCCTCTCTGATTTTTCCAAAGATGATTTCTCTGTGTGCCTCATGATTTTTTTTATTCTTGTTCTTCCAAATCTGAGTAGGTTTGAACTAGGCCACCTGAATAGGTTGCATGTAGAGTAAACTATTCCAGTGAGAGATGACCATTGCATACACGTGTTCTCATAAAATTGCCAGGGCTGAGAACCAGGTATGCCCTGATGGACCGATTTGTTCCCACAGCCTTTGATTTCCATCAGATGTGGAACCACATCAGTAGAAATTTTAACATTGCATTGAACCATAGGTTTTATGAATTGAATTCTGATAGGTGTTACTTGGCTCAAGAAAAAAAATTTCTTCATGTTATTCTCACACATACAGTTGAATGCAGTGAAAGGTAGTAATGAACATAAATTTTGTTCAAGGTGGCCCTGAGAGATTTTAGAAACAGCTTTTAGACCCAGCTTTTGTATCAAACAGACACATGCAGAACTGTTGATGTGACTGTTGTCTGACTAGCCGCTGATTATTGTGTTTATAACAAATACATGTAGAATCAAACACTGAAAAACAGTCCTTTAATTTTAGTCCATTTCATGCATAAGTAGATATATGCTCTGGGAATTCCTTACAGCGAAATATACTTACAAGGTATTATACAAATTCCACAGAGAACAATTTCTGAGATGTGTATGTAAAATCTAGGCATAAACTTGATAGAAATAATACCTGCAAATGAATGAATAAATATTTGATTTGTAAACTCCTTTCGCCATGTTTTGCAAAGAAGTATTTGTAGCATATAGGCAACATTTTACCTTAAATCAAAGATCAGTCATTATGTCTGACAATAAAACTGAGTATTTTTCTTGTTTAGAAAGCAGTGAGAAAGCTTCTGTTATTCAACTGGCTTCTTATCTTTATCAGCAGACACAGTTTTCCAGAATATTTCCACAATCGTAATAAAGATCTCATTATCTAGAACACAAATACAATAAGAATGAGAGACACAGTTTTGGCAATAGTTTTCATTCTATGTTCGTAGAGCCACAATGATACTAGCTAAAAATAAAATGCAGAGTTAATACTTTGTGTCATCCCTATGTCTAGCATTAAGTAATTTGAGTGCAGACCCTCTTTTTCCCAGGGGTCTGGATGTAGTGCCTGGACTTAATTAGGCATTCTGGATGAAAAGGACCTCTAGAAATACAGGTGGACCTGCTTTATGTATTCATCCTAAAATCAACAGTGTTTCTGAGTATGTTAAGATCTTTGAAGCTGGTGTCCCCCCCAGTTGCCTGTGACACAGAGGAGCACAGGTGTTGTAATGGATAGAAACCCTCCAAGGGCTCCTTGTCCCAGGTGGCTCCTGCATGGTTGTGCAGGATGCAGGTGCTGAGCTGGGCTGGAGTCAGACTCTGAGCTCCCTCTAAAACCCCTGACCCTTCTGTCACAGCATGTCAGTCTTTCATTTAAGATGAGGAACTCAGCTTTGAAAACATCTACACTGAATATATTTTTGGGTGGTGAATTTGATGACTGGGCTTTAAAATAGCCAGCACTTTCAGAAATTGTTTCACTGGCTTGTGACTGTCACAGCAAAGAAAAAAACCTGCAGTGTGAGTGATGGCTCAGGGCTTCTCTCTCCGGTAGCTGCTCTAGTTTGTGTCTCAACCTGTAAGGTGATGTGTCCTTGTCCTGTGGCACTGNCAGGACCTGCTGTGGTTAAAATAACAGTTCAGCTATTTAGCACAGAGAGAAAGCTCATACAGAAAAATACACAGACTGGAGCTTAATCAGCGAGTCCTTGTAAAGCTTCCTGTTGATATTTCTGATCACTGGTTAAACTGGTTTCTTTGGATTTCTAGGTCGTGGCTTATTAAAGGAGTTAGAAAATTAGGGTTTCTAGACTGTGTTAGCAAAGCAGTCTTGTAAGACAGCACAAAATAAATTTTCCCATTTAAAGACAAAGACAAGTCAACCCTGACATAGTTGTAGCATAGGTAGCCACCAGCGTTTGGTTTTACCCACTTTACTCAGCAGGTTTATTGGTGATACCCTCCATAAACACTGAAGCAGGAGATTAGCAAAAACAAGCCACTGAAACAGCAACCTGAGCCAGCTGAACAAACAGTTTTACTGGTGAGAATAGGCCAAGAATGATTCTAGAGTTATCGTATATAGCAGGTATAAAAAGCAGTAAAACAACCTTCCTCTCCCACCCCCATGCTACTGCTTTCTCAGTTTTTTGTTAGCAAACACATCTAAGTGAAGGCCAAACACCATCATGAAATGTCTCTTTTGCTGCTCTCTTAATTGCACACACATACAGACTAAGAGGTTGATGATTGGCAGCACCCTCACAGTTCATTATAACTTTCAGCCACCTTCTAATCACTCTTGAACTTCTGAGATTCCAAAATGAGGGCTGCTACCCTGACAGCATCCTTGGTTTGTGTGTTCACCTTTGTGTGCAGGGCAACAGAGCCTTGGCAGTTAAAAATCATCAATCAGTAGTGAGAAAAGAGGCTGCAGTATTCCACATGTGGATGATATATATGATGTGTGTACCGCATTGCCTGATGGCAGCCTTGTAGTGCAACACAATCAAACCTAGACAGACACTGGGAAAAGCAGACATTATTCTTCAAGTCTTACAAATTACTGATTCTATTGAGACCTTCATGCTCCTTAAGGTTTTTTGCAGTATACACTTCATAAAAAACTGGAAGATTAGCTTTTATAGCCTTTGCACATTGTCAAAATTCTCATGCAAAATAATGGTTGCTCTGAACCACAGTAATTAGTACAACTTTTTGATGAAATGTGGGAATTAAAGAATGAAACCTTTTTGTGTAGTGGTTTTAAGCATGTCTGGGTGGCACAATTGGCATCAAGGCATGTAAACACTCTCACACAGCTTCTGAGATAACTCCTTCAGAGGTGAGCAGGATCATAGATGCCCTTTGCTGAAGAGCTGAAATCCAGGAAAATACTTTTCTCCCATAAGCAATAATTTGATTTTCTTGAACAGCAATGCACTTCCACCACTTCTTCTCCAAAGCATACTTTGTGGCAAGTTTCTGGAGTTTCTTCCCCAGCAAATCATTGCAGGCCTTCAGGAATTTTTTTTGCTTCCATGCATGTCATTAGACCTATACATAAGATGCCATTTTATCCCTCCATGATGAGTATCTGACCACTGCTTTCCCTGCTTCCTTTCCAGTTCAGCTCCTAAAGCTGTTTTGCATCACTCTGCCTCAGCAGCTTTGCAGATGAGGTTTTGTGGCATCCTGACAGTGGAGGCTGTAGGCTCCTCTCATGCTCTGCCTGGGAGATCTTTGTGTGAAGAGGGTCTGCTGGTTTATGGAAAAAGAGGCAATACTTGGGTCCCAAGGGAAAGAAATCTGAAGAAAATAGAGGCTGGGCTGGTGCTTTTTATTTCCTTTCTTGTCTGATTCCTTCTGATACACACAGTTCTGTGGTGACTTCCTACTGTTGTCTTTGCTTGTGGACATGGAAGCACCAGTTTGTTTTTCTTTTAAGTATTAAGAGTTGAGCGGTATTTTTAGGGAGGTGCGTTGGTGGAAGAGCTGTATTTCCAGAAGCAACCAGAGGGAGGGGGGTAATATGCTTAGTGGGCACTGTGGTTTTCCGAATTCAAAGATGCTTTCTGATGTCAGCCTCGAAACCTGTGCCAAGTTTCATACATCAGCAAACAAGGCTTCCAGTGAACAAGCAAACTGTTGTGAGTAGCAGCCATTCAGCAGTAAGCAGTGGCAAGCACAAAATTAATCATATACTAGGGTTTTTTTGCTTGTGGGTTGCTGTTCTCAAATGGGAAAAATTATTTCTCCCTGCTCTGTAGCTCACTGCTTCACCATGAGACCATCTTGTAGGATCTGAGATATTTCCCTTAGGTAAGGAGTGTTACAGCATTCAGACAGCAATGAAATTGTACTTCATCTGCTGCAGGAGAACTTCCTAAATCTGTATGCATGTTTATTATTAGAAACCTGTCTTCATTAAAGGGTAAATCCCTCTTTGCTTTCAAGCGGGCTTTTAAGGAAGAAAAATAGGATTGCTATAACGGAGTAATCCAGGAGAAGGAAAATTGATCATTCTGCATTTTTCCAAGGATTATGTGCTGCAGCTCTCTTGGGGAGCTAAGCCTTTTCCAAGAACGATGACTAAGCTGGTCCCTTAAGGAAACAGTGTTCTAATAACAGTGTAACTGGTATGGGATTCATAGGTGCATGTGCTGGTTTTCAGACAGCAAAGAGCAAAAGAGCTTGTTAGGGTTTGTTGTATAGCTTTGACCAGTGCAGGACAAAGGATGAAAAATTCAGATGAAATCCTCACAGACAGATCTGTGGGACGCAATGTCAGAAAAATCAACGTTGAAGAGCAGAGTAAGGAAGTGCAATAGCCCTGACAGCCAGTGTAGTGGTAGGTCCTAGCATTTTCACCACAAGTGGAGATTTTTAGAAAGGTAAAATATCAGCAAATTGTAACATTAATCAAGTCAGAAAACATCACAAATTGCTGTCACTGTCATAGAGGAATTAGACATGCTGCAGCCTGTTAGCCAACTTTAGTGCGAAGAGGGGTCAGTTGTATGATGGTACAATGCTCGGTGTCCTGAAGGTAATTAGGAAAAAGGGTATATTTGTAAGCAGTTACATACTGGCATTTTATATCTTATTTCTTGACCAAGCTTCTCTTGGCTTCTTACTAGTCTGCATCTCCCAAAACCTTAACTTAGCTGCTGGAATTCTACTCTGTTTTATGGGAAGTGGGTCTTGACTTCAAGGTGGTTTTGATGTTGCTTAATATGTCAGAGCCTGATGGCTGAAGGCAACAGTGTGGCTGTGTAACAGACAGGTTGCTCCAAGCTATTTGGTTTAAAGGAAATGAACTCTATCTGAGCCAAAACGAGGACAGTATCACACAGTGACTTTGCAGATGTTGCGGAGATTTGGAGACTGGTTAGAAATACAAGGCATTTGTTCAGAGAGTGTCCTGGATTCTGAGACAAGCTCTCTGCAGGCAGATGATGTATGATTTCATGTAGCCAAATCTTGGCTAACTGCCTATGGGGACCAAAGGCAAGCCATGCTTAGAGGAGGAGGGATTCAGCCCTGACAGTGACTGAGACAGATGTGGCAGGGAATTGTGAGATTGTTTATGCCTGAGTGTCAATGCAGCATCATAACCGCGAGGGCTAATGTGATTATTGAGCACAGAGGCTGGCAGAGTGTCATGGCTAGACACTGATCCTAAAGGTAAGACTGGGAGATGTGCAACTTCTGAGGTCAGGGATAGTGCCTGGAGACCAAGAAAGGTGATGGGGCAAAACTGGAGAAGACTCAAGGAGGAAGCTTGAAAAAGGTGAAAGGGTCTGAAAACTTAGGACAATAGCAAACCTAGCCTGACTGATGGATTAGGCCTATTTCAGGAACAAGAAGTGGACAATCAAGGGAGTCCTTTGGTTTAGCAGAGAAAGGTCACAACCAGCAGCCAGAGTGTGTATCAGTAGTAATTGTTGGTGTGTATCACCTGGCTTGCTGCTGGGTTCGTCTGTTGAGTTTCAGCCATTGTAGTGTGTTGACAGAATGGTCCCGTGCCTCTGTGGGTGGACTTCTTTCACTAGGAAAGCATCTCTCCTGCATTCCAAGTCACATATTCAAGATTGTCTTCCTAGAAAGCCTGTAGAGGGGGCTCTACTGTTCATTCACTGCTCATTTGCTGGGGCACAGGCTTCAGCACTACTGTAAAGACTCTGTGGCGCAATTATATGTGAGATGTAAAAGAGGATGCAGAAGTTGTCCATTATGGAAGTTTTATGATTGCAAATTCCTCAATGGTAACATCTATTGCTTTGCTTATTGTGGTGGGATTTTTAAATTTTAGTCTTTGATTTCTTTTATTTTCTTTTATATTTTAGAATAGTCCTTATCAGCAGCAGAAGATCCTTCTGTAGCATATTTTCAGTGCTGCCATATCGAGACTGTACCCAAGTCGGGTATGTATATTTATACGTGTACTGCATAGTCTTTCTGGGCCTGCATGTAGACCTGATAACAGACAACAGCATGATGGAGGCTAATGCTTTTACATGTTTGCTTTGAGAAGAGATAAATGCTCTTAGGTGTATTTGCTTTATGGTCCATTAGCAGGTTAAAATTACACCTCTCAGTCCCCACTTTATTTGTATGTGTTGTGGTATCTTTGATTATGAAGCTGGAGAAAACTACCCCCATGAAATCAATGTTCTTGAAAAAATGCACTTTTTTATTGTTTCTTCTGGCTTCACTCTTCTTTGATAAAACAGATCCTCTAGACAGCATGACTTTGATTGTATAAGCCATCTTAGCTATCTTTTTCTCCCATGCAAACATGGTGCTACTGTATCTAGACTTCTAGAACTATTAAGCAATACTTGGATTTAAACAGAATACATTTTGATTTAATACTTTTAGTCACTGATCAGATCATTCAGTCAGTGAAATTGGCCGTAACGTTATACAGGTTCATAGCAGCTGCCTCACATCCCCTGATGTGCTGAGACACTATAACTCTGATAGAAAAGTTCCTTTGGAATGAAGTAGTTCTCCAAAGACTGAGAAAGCTTTTAGCTCTTCCCCTGAAACCACAGAAGTGTAAGAAACTGGATTTGGCTGGAAGATGTGGCCGGGCAGGTCTGATGGCCAGCTGGGTGCCCTTAGAGGTGCAGTGCAAGGCTGGGATCAGCAGTGCTGGTGGGCAGCAGCTCTGTGACCCCGGGACGGGGGGGAAAAACATGGCCACCATGCCCACTTGCCAGAGACCTAGGCAGTCCTTATGGTTGACTCAGTGACTGCAGAGCACAAAATGCGTGGGAAATAGTCAGTTGATACACTGAGGGGAGTTTGAAAGATCTACAAACCATCTACTGTCAAATCTATCCACTGTATAAAAGACAAGTTTGGCTCATACTTTCCAGCCATCTATTTAGTTCTGGAGAATGATTTGTCACAATCTCCTTGTGCACCAGTAATTCAAAACAAAGGGAGATTATTTTTAATGCACAAAGGAAAGGAAGCACCTTTGTCAGAGGGTTGACTCTGTCTGCTCTCTCTTACAGTAAATTTTTTCCCTTAATTAAACTGTGATGACACATCAGGCGAAATCTTGACAGACTGAGAGATTAGTTCTTTGTTCTTGAGTACACTGTCATTCTTTTATGGTCATCATCCTGTGGAAATTGCCTCTTTATTGAAAATTGAACATATTTTGAAATTCTGATGACTGGTTGTACCTTCTAAATTACACCAGTAATGAGCCCAGCTGCAAAACTAAATATTATTTCAGCATGTCATGTCTTGTACTGTGCTTGCACAGCAAGAAGGGCATGGGATGAGAAGGTAGCAAGTGCCAGTACACAACAATCCAACCCTGTTCCTTGGCTAAAAAGCCAAGATTTAAAAAAATGCCCTCTGTCTTTCTTCCAGGACATCAGAGGAAGAGAGAAACAATTCAGTGGCACCTCCTTCCAGGAACAGCTGGTGCAAAGAACAGATGAGGCAGTATAGCACAAACTGTAGCCACTCTGTTCAGGCTGCACAGTGCTTGCTTACTTGGCACATTTTGGATGTGAAGTAGGCGGGGGCAGAGACACTGGATACTCTTATGATGTACTGTAATGACAGCATCTTTTAGCTTTGCTTTCTCTGAATCCCTGGATTGCTGATGCCTGTCCCCCAGTAAGATGTCGCAGCTGGTTTGTGTTCTGCAAATATCACTGAACAGTTAATGAAAAGAAACGGGTCATTGCAGAGAGCCATGGACGCATATGAAATTTGAACTGGAGAAAGCCCCAGCAGGAGTGGGAGAGCAGGATGGGTGAGCAGGCAGGAGGAACTGTTCCGTATGAGAGGAGCACATAGCGGAGCTGCTGCTGCTTTTGCAACTCACAGGCACTGTGGCCAGTGAGGAAATCTCCAGGCACAGCTGTTCTGTGGAGGCTGCCAGCCCAAGTTGTACTCGAGGCAGTGCAGAGAGCTGTGCTCTACCAATGCTGGTTGATACAATCTGCAGGAGTAGATCCATTATAAAAACATGGTAAAAGGCATTTTCTGAAGTCACAACTCTATGTACCTGTCCTATGTGGATGGGGCAGTATCACCAATGAGGTGCACGAGTGTATTCTAGACAAGTGGCCCTCACTTGTCTGCCCTCCATGCAGAGGTCAAACTGCAACAGCAAGAACCCTCCCCAAAAACCTCCAAACCATGTTTTTAAGTGGATGTACCAATACAGACGGAGGTCTGGGGAGAGAGCCATTGATGTTCATGAGGGGATGAAATTTGAGGTGCCCCTGGGATAAGTTTCCTAAATGCTTACTTTTCTTCCTTTATCTCAACCAGCAGAGCAAGTGTGAGAGCAGATATAGCCAGGTGAAAACAATGTAAGGAAGGCTTCACTACAAGTCAAGAGCTGAAGGAGGTGCTGAGCATCTTGCCTACTGGCATTCCTTGCCCCGCAATATCTCTTGATGTTACAGCCCAAAGTAATCAGACCCTAGGCAGGGTTTAGTGGTAGCTAAGGGGAGTGATGTGGTGAAATAAAAACACTTGTCACAGTGTTATTGCCTCTGTTCTTAATTTAACAGACCTAGAGAAAGATTGTCTGAATGTTTGGCTTTATGACGTACAAAGTCATTGTGTGATGCACAGGTTAGAGGCAAGTGCTAGTACTGCAGGTTTGGGTTGTGCAGTTGCCTCTTGTTTTTCAATGCCTTGGAAACCTTCATGGATAAAGGGTTGCTCTTTCTTCTTTAAATATAATATTCCAAAAGATGTAAGATCTGCTTTGTAAACAGTGTTGAAACTGCCTCGGTATCCACTTCCATATCTTCTTTGCCACAGATAAGCATTAATCCCCGTCTAGTTCTGTAGATGGGCAGAAAATTGGAGGTGTTGACCTCTCATTTTTATCAGAGGTGCACCTTGTGCATCCCCTGAGCTGCTGCGGCACACACCTCCTCTGTCAGAGGTTGGTCGTCACTGTGGAAGCTCACAGCAAACGGAGTTGAGCCTTGATAGTGTTCCACTTCCAGGAAGATACTGACACAGGTCAGCAGTGTCCTACCACACACACCCCCAGCACAGGCGTGTGCACCCACCTGCTGACCTGCTCTGGGCCCTCAGAGGGCATTTGTGTCATGGCAAACCAAAGAGTGAAACCATTTTCAGATGGATTAAATAAGACTTGAAGGAAGATTGGGAGATGGGCTCCAGATGGTTTGAGGTGAATTGGATTTCAGCCCTTTGAGACAGGAGACAGGGATCAGACACAGCAGATATTATCCTTTTAGCCATTAGGCAGGTCATGCTCTGGACACTCAAGTCCCTGAAGAGGAGCTGTTACAGCCAGACTCTCTGGGAAGATTCCTGAAGGTTTCTGCCCACCCAACTCCCCAGTGTGGTGTGTGCAAGGGCACTCTGTGGACCCACCATGTGGCCACAGCAAGGATGGAGAAGAACCAGGTTCAACTCTGCCTACTCTGGAAAAAGCAGATACTTTGGGCAGGGGAGAAGGGAGCCTATTCTCCATTGCTTGCCTGTTCTTGAAGCTTCTCTAGGCACTGCTTCTCCATCAGCTTCCGAGGAGATGGTACAACTCTGGCAGTGCTCACAGATGTTGTTGAAGTTGCTCCATGTGGCCAGCAAGACGTGGTGGCCTGCGAAAATGGTCTGCATATGCTTGCAGCCAAGTGAGAACAATCCAGTCCTCGTTAGTATAGTCTAAGCAATTTCAAAAAAGGACAATGGCAATGTTTGTCTGTCACTGTTAGAGGTGTTATGAAGGAGGAAGAAGGTACTGTGTTGTTTTTCACCCCAAGAATAAAAGGTATCACAGTTAGTTAGGTCTACAGTTCTGATGTAGGGTTTGTTTTTTATCTTTGGCACAGACCATTATGCTTCATGATTTAAAAATGTGTTTTAGAAAAGGCAGTTTTTAGGCTTGTTTTTATCAATGGCAAAAGCATCCACAGATGAAATGATACCTATTCTGATGATATTTTTTGTGAATTTGTAAGAACTCTTTTAAGAGCTTCCAAGTTCCTGTGAAGTCCTGCCCAGAAGATGAATCTGAGGACGTGGGGGAGGAGGAGAGCTGGCAGTATGACACAAGTGCAGCACTGCAGCCTGGTTAGTCTTACATGGAGCACTCACTGGGCTCGCAGTGACTGACTGACAGCAGCGCTGGAAGTGATGAGCTACAGGACAGAAAACTCAGAGTGTGAGATAGTGTACATCCTTATAAAGATGGCCAATTCACCTCATCTTTTATTCTTCATGGCATTGAATCCATTAAGTGGTTAGAAAGTTACCTGCAGCAGGCAAAGCTGCTAAATATTGCTGTCTTGACAAAAATACAGGTATTCATCTGACAAAACTTGCCTCCAGCTAAAGGAAATAATGCAGTATGAGTAATCAAATGGATCGAAGCCCAGAAACCAGACCATTCTTCTGAAGTAAAGTAAATCACTAGATAAAAAGAATTTGTGTCCTTCTCAGAAATGCTACTAACTAGCTTCATCCAGTTTCTAAAGATAACTCACTGCTGAGTTTAACTTCAAATTTACCTAAATGCTGGCCAGAACAATAATAATGTTCAGTGATGCCAGGAGCAAGAGGTTTTCAATACCATCACCCCAAATAATATCTAACCACAGTGATTGATTAGTCCACAGACCTGGCATTCCCAACAGCCTTCATTACCTAAACTCTGCAATCTTCGTTCATATTTAATGTTTAAACTGGGTAAGAAAGTCATATGCAAAATGAGGCAAAAAGAAGGACTCGTGTGGTTTTCTTGCTGCCATCAGTTATTGGGCAGCTTAGTGAGTGTGGAAAACAGGGCAATTTTTACAGGATAGATGAGAGCATCTAAGCTGCCGTATAGATAGTAGCAATAAGCAGATGGCAAAGCAGGATACTCTGTTACATCCTTCAGAGTTGTTACAAAGTTCCTTGCTCTTCTTCCCCAACAGATTTTGTATGCAAGGCAGTTTTGATTAAGTCATCAATCTTGAGAATTTTTCCTGAGCATTTATCATTCCGGCCTGGGGAAGAGCAATTATCTGGTTTTAGCCTGTGACCGGGAAACTGAAATATCCCTGCATTTCTTTACCATTGCCCATTTTCCCTACTTCTCACAAATTGAACAAAAAATGAAACAAAGCACTTATTAGTTTTACAGAAAGACGCATAAATCTGAAGGTTTTTTTCTTACAACAGGACATTTTAAAATTAATCATCTCATATATGAATTTTATGGAGCCACCATTGTTCATTCTTGTGAGTTGCCCTGTTCCCTTAGATAGAAATTGACCAATATATCTCCAAAAGCTAGTAAGTTTAAATTTTGGACTTCTACTCTGTGTTGGGCAAAACATCAGGCAAAGAGCTGGCATGCTGACAGCTAAATATCTTTGGAGAGAGAAAAAGGAAGCTGGCCCATTAGAGCCATCTTTCCTGGAGTTTTTTTGCTTATTCTCCCTGTAAATTGCAGCTGGAGTTGTTCTGGCAACACTAATGGCATTAGGATCTGAAAGCCCTTGATCAATTATAGCAGGCGGTCTCAGGCAGCGGGAGATCTGCTGCTGGTCTGACTGGCAGTGCATCTTTTCCAGAGCTGTCATTGTCCTTGTCTCTATAAACAGAGATAATAAGTAGAAATTATTTACACAGACAGATGAGAACGGCATCTTTTCTTGATGTCTCATGAACCTCTTTTGCTTTTAGAATAAATCTTAGCAGTGCGGGGAGGGGGGGATAGCTAAGCATAAAATACAGGCACAGAAGGCTGACATCTCTAAACAACAATTATCAGATTCCTTTTTGCAATAAGCAAAAGGCTTTTTCATGTATCTAGAAGTCTGTTTAATATTTCATGGACTCCTAAATTATTCACAGGTTAGAGTGCTCAACTGTTACTGTCATTTAAAGAGCAAGTGCCCAGCAGGAGTGTTCCATGGGACTTTGTAGATCACGTCAAAGCATAACATTTGGTTCGTTAAAGAAGTGTTATACTTCCAAAGGTAACAGCATCCAATTTATACTCTGTTAATCCTGGCTTGGCTAATAAAAGACATGATGAGATTGCTTGTTTTGATCCTTATCTATCTGCTCAGTAAAACTTTTCACCATCTGACATCAAATCTGGGATGCCATGTCACCTGGTATGGTTCCAAGAAAATGTGTGAACTCTGTTGGATGGAGAAATTTCATTTTTTTCTTGCTGAGGACTACCAGTCTGACTACTCAAGAGACTGCTGGTCACATTCCTGTGCCAGAGACTTCCACTGCTGGTATTGAACCCATTGCCCTGTGGGTGGCCCCAGTGACCCAATGGGTCCCCGCTTGACTCCTCACACACCCCATTTAGACCAGGTTTCCTC
>VYZR01107363.1:0-50395 GCA_013400675.1 Oxylabes madagascariensis | reverse complement strand
ATATATATATATATAATATTTATTAGGAATAGTTTTGTTTTGTGACACAGAAGCAGAGACATCTGCGAGGAGTACTGCACTGGCATCAGTGAGTACTGGAAACTGCATCCAGCAGTTAATTTCATTTGAGGAAATTAATCTCTGTCGCCATTAGTCTTTGCAATTCTCTTAGCCTTGCAATTGGCATAGTCTTACCATTTAGTCATTACCAAATCTTTACAAGTAAGGACAGAATTTCCCTCCTTAGCCGTCGAGGGAATCAAGATCAAGTGAAGTTGCCATAATTACCTTTTGTTAGAAAAAGGCTTGCGCCAAGCCATCACTCTTGAGTTCCAAGGGTTTAGTAAAGCTGCCCCATAACTCAGATTTTAGGGCTTGCAACATATCTTCAGTGAGCCAAATGAAAAAACACTGTAGGGATGTACCACCAGTGTAGGAGAAAGTGGGACAGGAACAGCCAGGTGAGGACTCTGGGAAGCTCTGAGGGAACAGTTCATGGGCCACAGGCTGCAATGTTATTCCTGTCACATCAAGAATGTTCTCACCTTTCAGGGCCTCTTCAAGCAGCGTCTGATATAAAATCTCTTCATACACATTCTCTACTTGGATCACACTTGTGTAATCAGCAAAAATGTACTGCTCGTATCTCTGCAGCTCCTGTGTAGGTAGGGAAGAAAGAAACAGATGGAGAAAACTGAGGGATTCTGAGTCCTACTGCAACCAAATAGCTTGGAGAGGCCACGGAGCAGATCTTGCAACACCCCGTGACAGCTCCTGGGGTGCACTGTTTGAACTATGACTCCATGAGCTTCGTTCCACAATCAATTATATACTTATCAAACAGGGTTCCTGCAGTGCAATCACAGTTAAAAGCACTACAGATCACTGCCTGCTGAAACAAACAGCTGCTGAGGAAATGCCTCACAACTTGTTTGTCCAAGGAGGCAAATCCACAGTGCACGGGAGATGAGGGATTTGGTTTTGTTTTTCTAATAGGTGTGTAACACTTTGAGCTCACTGATTTATACACAACAGGCTGTCTAACTGAATCATTACCATTAAGCAGCTGCTTGGTGGTCTATAAAAAGTAAATTAAATGACGTCTGCCCACTTCTGGAAGAGGCACCTATATAAATCACCTGGAGGTTTTCAAGTGAAAGGTCAGGACTTGGCAGGGCCTGTCAGCTGTGCCACACCTTGGCTTCTAGAGCTGGCTGCTCATTTCTGCAGAGGCACAAATACAAAAGGCTGGTGGAAAACTAAACAGAGAGGGCTTGTGGAAGTTTGCTCCACCACTGCTTCCTCTGTGAAAGAGACATGAGGTGTCTGCACACATAATCCAGGTTGTCTGATTGTTTGATAAAATGATTGTTTCTGTGCACAAACACCCTTTCTTGAAGGCATTGATGATGCTCTACAAGAGACTATTACCCGGGGATCCTAAGGAAAGGAGAATGACGTACACAAGAGACTGATTTTAAATATATTCTTAAAAGTTGTAAATTTTAACAATCCTCACTCAAAGACTCTCAAATGTAATTTGGCAAAACACTTGGTTTTAAACTTGTTTTTGAAACAAACAAGCTGAGTATAACCAAGAGCAGCACACTGGGGGTGAGAGCTCACAGCCAAGCAGAGCAGACGAACATCCATGGAAACAGAAGGGTGGGAGGCCAGGATGGCTTGGGGCAGTCCCCTTTCAGCAGGCACAGGACAAGGCAGGAGAGTACCCAAGGCTTTCAGAGGGTTCAGACTATCCATTCTGAGCCTAGGTGAACAGAATTCCAACCAGCCCCTGCTGCAGCCACATGGTTACCACCTCCAGCAAACTGGTGTTTGTTGACTGAACATGCCCTGTCTGATTAGGGGAACAGAGATGGTCTCTGTGATTATTTCCTGACTGTTGTGCAACCCTTGCACTGAACACCGCCAACAGCAAGGGCTGTCTCTTGCTGAAGGAGTTAAGCACGGGCTGGGCATGGTCCTGGACATGCCTCTGGGTGCTGCTGCAGAGGAATGAATGCAAGGCTCAGCTCATCCCTGCATCCCAGCAGTACAGAAGAACTCAGTCTGAGGGACTTCAGATCTCTAGGGAAGGAATGAACCAGGGATGAGCAAAGGACTTCAACTGCCTTCGAGAAAGCAAATTGTATACACAGTGTCCCTGTGTCCTGAAATCTTCCTTGGGTTCCACACCTACTCAACCCATGAAGTGGCAAATCTAAGCACTGAGCAGACAGCAAATCTGCACAGTTCTCTGAGAGAAAACTGCCTGACAATGTTAAGGAATTACTGCCAAGGTGCTGTTCTTCCCCTGCCTGTCATTATTGGTTTTTGAGGTTTTTAGTCACGGACACCTACTGGTTTGCATGTTGAAGCCAGTGTCTTCTGCATTGTGGGCAAGGTAATCTGCACCAGTGCCTCTTGGAATATCTTCTTGCGGATGGTGCTGCTGTCGTAGTCATATTGCTGCCAAAACACACCAGAAAGAAACAAGCCCACACGTGCCTGGGGTTATTCACCACTCCCACAGGGAACTGGTTCTTGTCAGCCTGTAGCTGCTGCATCACAGGTGCACAGGGGTTGGAATGGCCACGCAGGTTAGTCCAGCTTCTACAAAATCGCTCTAAAATCTACAGTTCTGGGATCTCTTTCACTTGTTTTAACTCTTAGGCTAGAAACAGCCCCTGACTGCCCTCCCGGGGTGTTTCAGCACTGCCCTTTCTGAGAGTAATGAATCATAGTGGCAGGCTAATTTTAAAGTTAATTAAAAATTATTTATTTTATATAGCACATATATTAATGTTAATATTAATATATATGCTATATAAAATAAATATAGCATATTAATAATCTGATTTACCTATAATTAAAGGGACTGCACATTCAAATACTTCCATAAGTGTCTGCCCAAAACTAGGTGTTATCCCCCAAATGGGCAGCTTTGCTAAGTGCCTCAGCATTTTCAGCTGGACAGTAAAAGCTTATCTTCTTTCAAATACTGAGTACATTCACATAAAATGTATTCTCTGTTTCCAAAAAGGCAGCCTGCAAATGTGCTACATGACATTTACCTTCAGCACTCTCAGCTTGACTTTTTCAATGGTTGTTGCAACTTTGGCCGAGTCTGCCTGGTGACTTGGAGAGAACAACTGCTCAAAAGTATAAACTGCATTTTCCATCAGCTANTGTTTTAACTCTTAGGCTAGAAACAGCCCCTGACTGCCCTCCCGGGGTGTTTCAGCACTGCCCTTTCTGAGAGTAATGAATCATAGTGGCAGGCTAATTTTAAAGTTAATTAAAAATTATTTATTTTATATAGCACATATATTAATGTTAATATTAATATATATGCTATATAAAATAAATATAGCATATTAATAATCTGATTTACCTATAATTAAAGGGACTGCACATTCAAATACTTCCATAAGTGTCTGCCCAAAACTAGGTGTTATCCCCCAAATGGGCAGCTTTGCTAAGTGCCTCAGCATTTTCAGCTGGACAGTAAAAGCTTATCTTCTTTCAAATACTGAGTACATTCACATAAAATGTATTCTCTGTTTCCAAAAAGGCAGCCTGCAAATGTGCTACATGACATTTACCTTCAGCACTCTCAGCTTGACTTTTTCAATGGTTGTTGCAACTTTGGCCGAGTCTGCCTGGTGACTTGGAGAGAACAACTGCTCAAAAGTATAAACTGCATTTTCCATCAGCTAAAAATAGTAATTAAAAAAATCTGTTAAAGACCAGTAACATCAAATTCCTGCAAACATGAGAAGTGTAACTGTTAATTTAAATTGTGTTTCTGAGAAGGTGCTCTGAAGAGCACTGAAATGCTGCAATAAATAAATAAAATTAAAGCTGTGGTATCATTATCATGCTGTCCCAGCTTTCTTGTACAGATCTGATCTCATGTCACCACCCAAACTGATGGTGACAGACCCAAAATGTAGAATTGATTATCTGTATATACAGACCACAGTCAAAACTCATTATCCCTAATAAGAAGAGTCCCATTGACTTCTACCATTAATCATTAATAAACAGTATTTAATAATACTGCACATAATTTCCAGTAGCTTTCATTATAATACAAATAATAACCAGCAAAAATCACATGGAGTGCAATTATTTCTCACAGAATTATGCTAAGCTGGCATTTACCATATTTTCAGCTTATCATTAAGAATATTACAGCCCTACTTTTAAGATATTTCAGACAAACCGTTCTGCAAGCGGTAATTGAGTCTGTTTAATGAGTCTTTGCCTTTTCTTTAGCTGTTCCCGTTCAAATTTTAACATTTTCTTATTGGAGAAGTACAGGGAGATATGTAGGGGGGCCATCCCTTCAGCCGGTTGAGCACCGTGCTCCCAGATTTCCTGAAATTGGCCACTAGAGGATGCCAAGCTCCCAAGGCAAGGAATCCTGCTCCACCCTCCACCCCGAAGTATATTTTAGCCAAATTCTACACTAACACAGACATGTCTGATTTTACTTTTTTATGAAATAAACGTCCATGGACAAAAAGGGAAACTACAAAATATTTTTATGAGGAAAATACCGTCCTTTTAAAGAGGAAGACGCAATAACAGCATGTTTAGAACAACTCGTGCTATAATTTAACTTATTTCTTGTTAATTTTGACTTATGTTCCGTTCAGAAAAAAACCCAACCCCTTGGTTTATATGGGATTTGTTTTCTGTCTACTTCGTTGTCTTGACTCATGGTTTTCACTAAGTGAAAGACACTTTATTTGGCAGCATTTTGGAATGGTACCCCCTGAAAGACCCAGACATGAAATCAGAATTTTATTTCTGAGTAATTCCTTGGCTGCTGGTCCTGGCTGTACTCAGAAAAGCTGCTTGTAGGAAAACCCTATCCCAGCACTGTTCTAGACACTTGTTTTCCATATTCATAACTTCCACTCCATAGATCTGGACCAGCTCCAGTTCACAAGGTTTCTGAGCAGATGAATAAATTTCCCAAATACAGATTAAAATCACAGGGTTCAATTTAGAGCTCCAAGGCCAAATGTGCCTTGTGATCTGGCAACTGAAATCAGTCCACTGGCCAGCTCCTCAGAGACTTCTGGCCAGGCATCCAGGAGGAATCCAGGCAAAGCAGAATTATAGCCTGTACCAACACACAGAAGAGGGGACAAAGAGGTGGAGTTCAGTTTTCATCTGGAGTGATATCGTCACTCCACCAGTCCCCTGAAAAGTGAGGCTGGATAAAGCACCTACACCCTGAGGTGTTGTCTGTCTCCGAGTTTCTAACATTAATTGCTCTACTTTATATTAGTGAGAAAATCAACTACCAAGGAGGAGGCATTCCATTCTGGTAAAACACACTTAAGACTTCCTGAAAAATCGGGTCTTGAGAAAGGGAATCAGGTGAATTTTAGCCACCCCACTAGTTACACACACAACTCTCTTGGGTGCTGAGACACTGGGAATTCAGAACCTGAAAGTTCAGAGGAACACATGATCCATCTAAAATTTTCATGCCTTGCTGAACAACTCACACACACACACACACACACATACACACACAGAGTCTCACAGATGTAAGTGTCAAGCAGCTTCTAGCTGGTTTTCTCAGGTTTTGTTATCTGTACCTTGCCTGAGAGACACTCTGGGGCTCTTCCGCAGCTTTTATCAAGATTACTTTGAAGCAGATTAGCAGGACAAACCCAACCTGTTCTCCCAGGAGGAAAAACTGGATCTTACAGTACCTCTTGCATGAAGTTCTGTGTCCTCTGAATGACAAAATCGATGTGATAGACCTTGAAGCGACTCTTGAGGTCCTGCAGGAGCTCCTGGAGCTGGTTCACTTTCAGATAGCAGGGCTCCATTTTCACCGAGTTGAAGGGCAGGGTCATGAGCTGATCCACATTCTGCATTCCCATGCAGGTTTCGAGAGAAAGCAACCAGAGGTGAATTTTTAATAGAGAATGTAACAATTTGGCTTTTACCCAAATTCTGGTATCTGCACTCCAGTTGCACAAATACCACACGACTTTCTAAGTGACAAAACCAAGTGCTCACCTGCTTCCACCTGGGAAAGCAAATCCTGCTGCCAGCCAAGGTCTAGCCAGAAGGTACTTGTGCTGCTATAAAGGCTCCAGCTCTGTTTTATCTTACCTCCTTTAGCCTGGTCATGTCATTGGTCTTCTGGAAGTCCTGGATGATTTCATTCACTTCCTTATCAAAAAGCAAGCGCACTTCGGTGAATCCGGAACTGACGGGGCCCATGAGCTCCTCCAGGATGGAGGTGAGAAATGGCTGGATATTCTCTGTGCAGCACTTCTGGGCAGGCTCAGAAACACTGGCTGAAGGGTCACAGAGGACAACAGTTGCATTTAGAGACAGTGAAAGAAGTAATTGGAATTTATCTCTTTACAGTTAATTCAGTGGTTTTGTATTTTTCTTAGGAGTCACAGCTCCACAGAGGTGATGAGGGTGTGAAAGGAGTTCACAGCTTTATGAGTGACAATGAAAACTCTTGTCCCAAGCTTCACCTAAGCAAACACTGGCAATTGGGGGCCCTGTGAGGGCAGAGGAAAGGGCAGCTCTGAGTATGATTCCCAGCTATTTATTTATTTATTTATTCATTCATTTGCCAGCTTAAGCAACACCAACAACATTTTGCCTGCTCTTTAAATTTCTTTTTATATTCATAACAAAATTATGATTGCTTCACATTAATTAAAAAACACCTAAGGAGGCCTTTGGCTTAAATATTCTTTGGAAGCCCATGCACTTATCACATAACCAGAGCCTGGTTTTGTGGTGCATTCCTAGAGATCAGGTCTTTTAATTATGCTCACGTGACCTGTATCTTCACTACCTACGGCTGCAAGTGAAAACGAAAGCAGAATGAACAACTCTGATCAGGATACCCAAAACCTGTCAGCTCCAATTTGAGAAGACCTGGTATTTTCACAGTGGCCACAGGTATCAATTTCCATCAAAGGCAGCAGAGGCTCATTTGTGTTCTGAAAATTGGTGTCTCCAGTTAGATTTCTCAAAACACACAAGGATTTCAAAACAAGCACATCTGGTAATTTGAGCAACACAATGGGAAACATTGGAGAATTGCTCCAAAGCTGTTCCTCCACTAACCTTTGATTTTTCCAGCTAAGAAGTTCTTGGAGTTCAGAATCTGATCCATGTCTGAACGAATGGTCCCTTCAAGAGTTTTTACAAATTCTCTACATTCTTCTTTCAAGGTACTTAATCCTTCTGCCACCTGCTGCTGGACTAAGCCATAGGTTTCCTCTACGATCTGGACCCAAATCAAATTGAGAAGCAGAGATCAGAATCAGCACCCACAGAGAGCTGCTATGAGCAACAGCTACTCTGTAAGTGTCAGTCCTTACCCCAAACCAGGCCCGTTTCCTGTCATTCCTTTTTCCCTTCATTTTAGGCAAGATCATTGTCTGGAGGTTAGGCAGCAGTTCCTCCATCACCAGGTTGCTCAGGATCTGTATGGTCAGGAGGTAAAAATGACAAGTTCACCCGCTGTTCTTTACCTGAAGGCTGACCACTGCAGCACAGTGTGCAGGCAGTGGCTCAGCTGTCCCTCCCAGCTGCCAGGAATTACCCACAAAGGCTTTGCACTCTGTCTGCCTAGATTTGAACTGCAACTCCTTCCTTACCTGTCCCACTCAAATGCACCAAATAAATATGCAAGACTTAACATACATATGATTTTGGGAGTCTAGGCCTCCCTCTCCACATTTTTATTTATAGAAAATGAGAACTGTCTCTGGCCTGAGAAAGCTGCACCAACAGCCCAGCACAATCCATATGCAGGATCACATCCATGCTGTGCCCAGCTGCTGGCTGAGCCAATACAGAGTGCAAAAACACCCCTCTACTTTCCATTTTCATCATGCCAGGGCTTTTTCATTCATGTCAGTGCTTCCAGACACTGCACCTCATGTATTCCAGCTGCCAGAGGGATCTGAGGCATGGACCTACACCAGCAGAGGGAAATGGCAGGAACTAGAGCAGCACAAGTAAAGGACTCTGACTGCAGCCCAGTGTAAACCAGGGCATAAACAGCCCTTGTGGAAATACAACACACAATACTCTGCTGTAATATTAATATCCCTTGAATATACAATACACTTTTATTGTAGTTTCATTTAAGTTAAGTACTTATAGATAATGCCACAGCAGCACTTCAGATTCAGCTCTGCTGACTCAAATGTCTGTCAAAAGCAATTCACTAATTCAGGTCCTGAACTAATGCCTTTCTTAAAAAAGATCTCGTTAATAACCCAAACTATCACAAATAATTAACGTGACAACAGATAGATAGATTTAAGAGCCAAGGGAAAGGCATGAAGCTGCATCAGAGGAGGGTTAGGTTGGCTGTCAGGGAAAGGTTCTTCCCCAGAGGGTGCTGGGCACTGCCCAGGCTCCCCAGGGAATGGGCACGGCCCCGAGGCTGCCAGAGCTCCAGGAGCATTTGGACAGCGCTCTCAGGGATGCACAGGGTGGGATGTTGGGGTGTCTGGACAGGGCCAGGAGGTGGACTGAATGGTCCCTATGAGTCCCTTCCAGCTCAGGATATTCTGTGATTCCATGATTTTATATTGTGAAGAACCTTGAGTTCTCTGGGAACATTTTTAAGGCATTGGTGGATCTTCCCTCAGGTGCCTGGGCTCATGCTCCCACTCCAGCCATGCTGCAGCCCCGGTGTGCGCTGACACTGCGAGGACTCGGCCGCCACAAATGAGTGTCAGCAAATAAATTTCTTGGCATTCTGCAGGGACTTTTACAGCAACCAATTTCAGCCTGCTTGCTCCAAACCACTCATTTAGCTTGGATATTTGCCTAAAATAATTATTATGTTTGGTCCAAGCAGGCCATGAGAACACACTATACTTACAGAATGAATTATTGCTAAGAAGATAATAGTGGAACTAGGCTGGATGTCTTCTGATTACAGCTCTCTTGAGGCATATGGGTTATGAGTAAGTTGTTGGCAAGCAATAGGAAAAATAAAACATAAAATGCAACTAGCACTATAATAGCTCCATAACATGAGGTAGGAGGGGAGAAGAGAAAAACCCTCATGTAACTCCTTGAAGTAAGGATTTTATTATCAGCTGTTAGCAGAGAACTTCAATCACTGACATAGCAGTGGGAAAGACACTATAGATTCTTCTCCACATTCCACATTTTTCAGCATTTCAAAGGTAGGCTTCTTCTAAAACAATAATCTGGTTCCTTAAAACGAACCACTCTCCTTAAGGTTTTTTCCATTTTCCCAAAAGGAAGCCAGATTTAATCAAGAAAAACAGCCAGCAGTTGGCAATAAAGTAAACAAGTAAACATTTGCTGCTGAGTGCTCAGTGTTTGGAAAAAAAATTTAAATCAGGGTGTAAATAATGCACTAAAAGTCATGTGGAGTGATGCCGGAGGGATTGAGGGGTAATCTCAGCTACCAGGACTGCTCCAAAGCCGGGTGCCCAAGTATGGACCCAGACCCTCAGCATTTCATTTCTGCAGAACTGACAGTAGACAGAGTTTTGGTGTTTAAGTGTAACTGTTACTATGCAAGACTCTGTTTCAGAAGTTTTTGGTAAAAAAGAATTATCATTTACATATGAGTAAGAGATGTCTTAAATCTCACGTATGTCTATCTAGTAAATTTTCTTTTTCAAGGTGCCCCTTTATCCAAGAGAATTTATAATCTTCACTATCCTCAGAGCTGCCATCCCCAAGGCAAAAACCCCATTAGGAATATATTCTTTTACCTCTTTTTCATTGCCAGTTATCATTTCCCACGTGCCATAGTGGCCTTTCTCCTGCCGGAAGAACTGAATGGCCTCTAAGAACGCCTCCACTTCATACGTGGTCTGTTTGAGAAAGTCTGGAGAAAACAAAAAGTAACATAAAGGATTTACCCAGAAATAACCTTTAAAAAATAACCGTTCTTTTCTGATCCATTTCCCACTCCACATGCACCTAGCAGTAGCATTTTTAAATAATTTACTAAGCCCGAATGCCTAGAGATCATGGACATTCACTAAGATTTAGAAGTGCATTAATGTAGGAAAGCTCATCCTTGCCTTTACAGCTGTGAACAATGTAAGGTGGCACATAGGAAGACTGACAGCATGTGGCAGGGCCAACAGTTGGGAATTCTTCCTCTTTAGTTTATGATAACGACAGGCAGCTCATTGGATAGATTGCTAAATCCCGAGTTAACACTCCCCAATAACATTTCAGTTCCTTTGTTCTGTTAAGAAACTGATGATCAAGATGGTTTTTAATGGATATACAACAAAACAGACCTCAACGAAGAAAGCACCATGCTTGTACCAGTTAAGAACAAAAACTCCTGACAAGATCATGCTGATTTCCCTGAGTATTTCAGGAATGTTCAACCAGACCTCTGGAATATCTGGTTATTGCGCAAGACCACTTCTGCCAGATGGGAGCTCTTCCCCAGAACAGTGTGGTGGCCTGGGGACACCTTGGCCTCAAAACGTGAAGCAGAGTGGCTGCTTGGCAAACCTGAGTGAAAAAAACACCCCCAAACACTTCAGGGATTGAAGTGCTGTGTCTTCACTATCAGAGCGTCAGGATTATTATCTTGTGGGAAAACCAAGCCACAAAAGCTTATTGTCCTCTCTCCAGGATTATCTACTGCAGCCTTGAGCAGCTGAAGTCCTGTTGTGCACTCTGAGAAGAACGGAGGAAAGAACAAGAATGTTGATTCTCTCAAAGAGAATTATGCGGCTTTAGAAGGTACTGATACATACAAACAATTGTGATGAAAAGAGTCAGGAGTAAGTCCTCAAGCCTTGCTTGTCAAGCAACACTCCTTTGGACTTGTCCATGAAAACTGCTCAAGAGAGAAGCTTTTACAGGAGCCTTGCATAAATGCAGGGATTAGAGAAATTATGGGAAACATGGAGGATTAACACCGCAGTAATGCTTGAAATACCTCCTCTATGCACTTTAACAAAAACAAAAGCTACAGAAACCTACAATTAATGTCATCAGGGCTTTATCCTTGAAGCTTGAAAACTGCTTGAAAGCTGCATGGTTTCAGATCTGCTCAGAGCCCCAATGTCAGAATTTGCCCTTTCAGAGTTTCGCCTGGCTGCAACGACTGCAGGAAGGTTTGTAAAACACACTGAGGGGCACTAAACACTCTCTCAGTACCACTCTCTTGATACTGTTCTTCATCTGCAGATATTTGGAGATCCAAAGACATCACACAAATTCTCCAAGCCCATACAATGATCAAACAAAAAAAAAAATCAGCCAGGTAAAATCCCAACCCTACCTTCACTGCTGCCTCCAGGATTTAGAGCATTTGTCATAGCAAGTCACAAACCAGGGTGCTAAAATATCAGTATTAGTTGTAAGTCAGGCTGTTCAGTGCTGAGAGAACATCCTCTGACCACAGTTTTAATGAAAGAAAGAATGGAGTGTTCCACCTGAGAAACTGAGGTGGAGCATTGCATTCAAAAACTTTTCTCCTCCCAAAATAAAGCTCAAAATATTTTGATGAGGGCCTGGTTTGGCTGCAGGCAGGGAAAACTGCAGTTCCCACAGCCCTCCAATCATGACTCACATGTTTTCCTCCTTCACAGCTGTGCTCCCTCTTAACCCAAAGGGACAACAGACCATCCAAAAGGCTGGATCTTGGACCTGATGAGATGGTGATGCACCAATGCTGACAAGAGTCTGCCCTCTAAGATCATCAAGTTTTAAATCAAGGGAGTATTCTCTCTCTGTTCTGACCATCCCCAAGCCCATAGTGCAGTGGGAAGAAGGTGCTAAAAATCCAAGAGTGATTCATTTGAATAGCTCATGGGAAAAACATCAAACTGTAAGTGCCTCAAATCCCAATCCCACATTCTTTCCTATGCCAGTAAACACAGGACACAAACACAATCATGGCAGTCTTGCTACAAAAACAACTCCAAGCAGAAAGCAAGCTTTATCCTTCCAGGCTGCTACAATTGCTTGATTTAGGCAATTTCATTCTCACTTTCCATAGGAGGAAAAGATTGCCTCAGTGCTAAGGCTTTGAACAAGTAGATCCATCCAGTGTCAGGCTGTGCAGAAGCTGCTGGCGAGGCACACAAGACAGAACCACATTCATGGACGGGGCTCAAGAAAAGGGAATTGTACCCAGCTGAAAGGAGCTGCCGTGCACACCCTGCACAACATCAGCGGGGCAGAGCCAGGGTTCTGCCCATCCCATCCAGCAGCCCATGGAAAGGCTGGAGGAGGGCGGTGGCTTGGCAGCCACAGCAAGGCCAGGGAAACAAGGGCTCAGCTGTTGGGGGAGCCCCGCTCGCGTGCGAGGGAGCAGCTGGGCCGTGGGCCATGGCAGCAGAGCTGCAGCTGCAAACAGAGCAGGTGGCAAAGCCCAGTGGTGCCAGGGACAAGTGTTCATCAGGGGAAAGCACGATGGATGCTCCCCTCTCCTGAAGCCCTCACGGGGGCTTCCCTTCGGCCAGCCTGGCACCTGTCCTGCGTGATCCATGTGTCCTGCTGGTTGTACGGAGGGGAGCAGCTCAGGGCAGCTTGGTGNCCAACACTTCATGTGTGTCCAGTGACAGCGGCAGGAATTAACTGCCCTCGTGGATTTGGACTCATCCACAGCCACAGATCAACTGGTCTTACACCAGTCAGAACACTGGAGAGCTCTGTGCAAGAACTTCTACAGATGGGCCTCGGTACCAGAGAGGCTGAGTGTTCCACCTGCCTCTGGCTCAAACTGGATTTCCAGCAAATCCAGATAATAAGAAAAATGCATTTGAACATTCCAGTTCAAACTGTGCATCTGTCTGTACTGCACACTGCTGCCTTGAGGTTGCTGGTGAGAAGGTTTAATCACTCAGATGATGATTTTTCTTAATTACAAGCAAAGGAAGATGCCTTTGTAACACTGGCATAGCTGTTAAAAAGTGATTATTTCAACATCTAGTTTCAACTGTCCCTCTGAACAATAACTGTCACTGATGGCACTTGGGGACATGGTTTAGTGGTGAACATGACTGTAGGAAAGCTCGTCAAGTTAATGGTTGAACTCAGTGCAATCCAGTAACAGTGAAGGAGTATATTGACAGTGGATAAAGTGCTTTACCAAAGTGAGCTCCACCACAAAGAATAACCTCAGCCTTTTGGCTGACATTTCACACAAGGCTGAGGCCCAAAGACGTAGCTGAACAAGTGTTAAGCCAGAATCCAGAAGTCTGAGCTCACAGAGCAAAGGTTTTAATTAAAGAAATGCTGACTCTGACATAACGCCCTTCATCTGACCACCAAAACTCAGGAGCGATCCACCCTGGCTTCATCTGCTTCCTGCAGCATCCCAGCCTGATTCTGCATGCAGGGAATATCATTTATATGAACCTGGAATTCTTCCTGCAGGTAACTAATTTGTATTAAAGCAATGAATATCATTTATATGAACCTGCAATTCTTCCTGCAGGTAACTAATTTGTATTAAAGCAAAGTGATGGCTGTTTTTGTAGGAGATGATTGTGGCTCAGGCCCACCAGCCTCAGGAACTGCAGCTCTCTCGAATGTCTCTTCCCATACAAACCCATTCACAACCCATACAAAAATCTCATTACTTTTTAGTTCCCTCCTACAAGACAGCAGGGCCCACTAATATCCCCTCACATCATTCAAAGTGACAGGCTTTGGAGAAAGAGTGGAGAAGGCAGGAGAACAATCACTGGAAGGAGATGAAGATGACCAAGGAGTCCAGTCTGGTGGCCTTTCACTGAGGAGGAGAATGTCACTTACTAGTAGTTTTTGGAATATGATAAATGAGTAAAAACTGTGTTTGATTTTAGGTGATCTCACAATATTATTTCCTTGCTTCCTCATCTATTTGATGGAGAGCTGGTGCTGGTGGAGGCAGTGCCAAAGCATCTCTTGGTAACTCCTTCTTGTTGGTCACTTTATAGAGCCTTTTCCTGGGACACAAAAGCCTCAGTAGAGGTCTTGGTGCAGGGCCTTCCTTCTTGTCATGTTACAAATAGATAGCAGGAGGCAGATAAAGAAATACTTGGAATTTGAAGTGCAGTCTCAAAAGCTGGTGCTTCCACCCCTTCTTATTTCCACTAGACACTGCTGCCCTCAAGAGAATACATTTCATGCTAAGAAATGGAAATTACATTTTCCCAGTTTTCTCATCCTTCCAAGTCATTCCCCTCTCACCTTGGCATCTGTTTCTTTTGTCTATATTTAGACTTGCTTTTCCCCTGCTTTCCCCTATACACACTCTGTAATTAAAAAATAATCAATTTATAACTGTTGGGTTTTTTTTTAATTTAGTTATTTTAAAACAAAAGCTCATGTGAGCTCCAGCACGTTTTAAAGGCTGCTGCTTTTTAGATACCACAGACAGCTGGTAAAAAAGGCCATGGCCATCAACTCCAACAAAATTAAACTGTGGAAATTCTGTCTCCAAAAAATAAGCAATGGTCCCAACCCACTGGGATGGCAGGTAAGCAAAGGAACATGCTTTGAACCTGGGGAGACGAGGAAAGCTCAGGAGCTGCACCTCAGGAAAAGGGAGGTCACCTGGGGTTTGGGATATGGCTCAAGCATAGCAGAAAATGACCCTCTAAATAAAAGGCCACACATTTTACCCTCACAAAATGCTGTCCTGTGTTGTTAGCATCCAAACAGAACAAAGTGAAATATATATGGTGCTCTGGGCCTGAGAGGCATCAACCTCCCAGCTCTGGGGATTGCCTGCAAGCAGTGTGTATTTACATATCCAGATACATTATCCACAGAGCATGTGATGTGAAGCTGCTAACCACCAACAGAAGCTAGATGAGGTCACTTCCAAACATGATACAGCCCTGTAAGAATACGCTGTATTTATAGCAAATAGAGCTTTGCAGCACCAGTTCCTTCCGTAGTCACCAAAGCAACACTGAGCAGGGTTAACTGTTTGGTTATCAGCACACAGCACCCAGATTAAAGCTGTTCAAAGCAGCACCAGACAGGGCACAATGAACCTCCAATGGGGGGACAAGCAGCTGTGGGTTTCATAGTCTAAAAAATTAATGAACACTGCATAAACACACACAAAGGATCACAGTATCACTTATTTCTGACATTTTCCAAGTGCTTTCCAAACCAGCTACTATATTCCTGGAGCAGGTGGGAATTTGGAGAAGAAAAGAGTCTTCACAGCTCCTAAAACAGGCTGGGGTGGTGAGCCCAGGGCAGTGGCTCCCCTGCAACACCCCATGCTTGGTAGCATATAAGAAGAAGATAATCAGCCCAAGGTGAGAGGGGTAGGAAGAATGTAATGGCAGTTATAATTTTGGCACATTCATCATCTTGATGTTTCAGAATGAATGTCACTCCTACAGACTGAAAATCCTCACCACAGTGTAGGAAACTAGGCTGGCAGGAAAGGCAAAAGCCACGCTGACTGAATGAACTCATGTTGTAGAGCAAAAACATCCTAGAAAGAGGAGAAATAGTCTTATTCCAAGGGAAATATTCTAAATTATAAAAAAACTTTCTATATCATGTCCTAAAAGTTTTAGTGAGTTTTTTTTAACACCCCACAAGCCTCATCAAATGGCTTTGTCTGTTATGACAACATTAATATTCCTATGGATGTTTACACATCAGTTTCAAAAGTCTATTTGGAACTCATGTGACTGGTGAAGGAACAGCCACGGTCTCAGCCACTCATGTGGATCACAGATGGTCTTATATTATTAACCAAAAAGGGATTTAATTAACCCAAATACAGCTCAAGCAGCTGCTTGAGAAGAGCCAAGATACAAGTCTTGGTAGATGAAGGGGTAAATATTATTTCCATTTGTACTTTTTCCCACCCCAAATTACACAAACCTTCCAAAAGGCCTCACTTTCATCCCAGTGCACAAGGACATTTTTCTTTAATGTCATAAAAAGCAATTTCCTCCACAGTTCTCCTTTAATTGCTCCCTCCACATCCATTGGAAAAAGGCAACAAGAAAATTCTTCCCTTCATCTCCCTCTCCGGGGAAGAAAGGCCACCCTGTTTGTGGCATGAAGACTCAGAAACTCTTCCAAAGTGGTATCTGGACCCCTGACCAAGTGCTCGGCTCTGTATATGGAGATATATAGACACATTCATCCCTCAGCTCAAGGATTTCATGTCAGCTTCTCAACCTTTATCAGTGCTCCCAGAATTATTCTGAATTCTAGTCCAAGAGTTGGTAAGTCCTATACATGTAACATAGGAAATTTAGAAATAACTATGAGAAAAACAACTGTCAGATAAATTCAGAGCTGAAAAAGGAAATGCAGACACCGATAATGGCAACCCTGAAAGTCAGAG
This sequence comes from Oxylabes madagascariensis, assembly GCA_013400675.1. Lineage (NCBI taxonomy): Eukaryota > Metazoa > Chordata > Aves > Passeriformes > Timaliidae > Oxylabes > Oxylabes madagascariensis. The sequence continues at coordinate 34,041 of VYZR01107363.1, read as the reverse complement.
ATGGAGATAAAAAATCTGCCGTGCACGAGCTTTTGTCTTTCTCTCTTGCCTAATGTATTTCTTTATTATACTTCTTTAATATATTTGTATCTCAAAGTAATTTTTGTTGTTGTTTCTGTTGAAATCGGAGATGACAGGATATGGTTTTGAAAATCCCTCAGCTTCCTGTGTCAGGAGGGTGATTGTCAAAATGTGGACGTGAAATCAAACCAGTTAAAAAAAAGAAAATCATGAAGTGAAATTCTGTGTCTCCCAGAATGAGCTAGTTGTCATTTCCTTCCCGTCATGCAGACTTCCCTCTATCCCACCACCAAGTGGTCAGGGTTCTGCACTTCCAACAGCAAATACTGAGTGAAACTCATATAGGAAGCAAGAAGAACTCCTAAAAAGCCAAGTATTTCAAGAAGTAATCAGAAGAAACTTCAGTCTGATTTTCAAAGCATGCAAACATAAAGGATTAAAACCTGGGGAATAGCTAATATTAGAGCCCTGTGGATATTTTGAGCCTTTCCCTCACTGTTGCCATTGTGGGACTGACAGAACACCCCCACTGGGGGCTACGTGGCCATTTCAGCAGCAGATTTCCCCCAAATTTCAGGTGTGCACTTCTCAGCATTTCACTAAGAAACAGGGAGCAAGATGGAACCAGGTAAGTCCAGGTTGTGGATCAAAGTGGATCATGGAGATAAGGCAAACCAAAGACTCCCATGCTGCCTGCCATTTGCATCTAACCTGGCAGGAGCCAGGAACCTGAGGAAACTGGAGGAAAATGCTAAACTGCTTCCTCCACAACCTAAACTCAAGCACAGCTTCTTTAAAAAGCTGAGGAATTTAAAAAATCCTACACTGCTGGAGGTCTGACCTGCAGAGACACTTGGGAAGGACAGGCTCCCCAGAAACAGCAGAGAACAGTCAGCAGTCCCCTCCAGGCCTCCTGCACCCACCAGGCTGTTGGGGTTCCTCTGCTGCTCCCTGGGTACTTGTCTTCTCACTAATTAGCCCTAATCACGCCACCTCACAAATTAAAACCCAAAAAGCATTTGATCTTCATGTTCCATTGCTGCTGAAGGTGATCATTGTCTCCTCAAACCACCAAGCCCTTCATCAATGAGTATAAAGGGCAAAGACAAGAGGAAAGTCGAGAGGGGAACAACACAACAGCCCACACTCCAAACATCTGCATGCCGTTTCCCAGTGGTGCTCACTACATCCCAAGGCTTTTGCTCTGCCCAGAAATCCCAGAAACACAGGCTGGGTTGGGTATTTATACCAGAGAGACTCTGGGGAGGGGAAGCAGCTGAATGCCAGGGCGGCTCCCAGCGCTCATTCACTCCAGCTTTCCATGTTCAACTCTGCTTCCTGGGAGAAAGGAAACACATTGTAGCCACGACCTCCTCCGAGTCCTCGGCTAAAGCCCAGGGCAATACGTTCCTTTCCAGGAGTGGCAGATCACAGCAGGGACAGAAAGGCTACTTCTGATCAGACATGACATTTGTCTTTGTCCTGCCCTTGCCAAATCTGCCCTGGTAAATGGGAACTCGACACCTTGGGAAGAGGTGGACTGAGTACTGCCTTGGTCCATGCTCCTTATGCCACTAAATTATATTTCACAATCAAAACATGAAGGATTTTTCACAGTTCTTTTCTCTTTTCAACTATTTTTTTTTTTTAATTTTCTACTGCAATCCTTAGTACCCAGTGTTTTGCTGCACATAGCTGTAACTTTGTAAGATTGCTCAGACACCTGTTTTTGTCAGCAGAAGTGTTTGCAAAAAAGACTTTAAAAAGTATTCATAAACTAATATTTTTCAGTGATGTGCAAATGAATAGAAATCAATTTGAAGCCCTTGGGGAAAAAAACTCTCTCCAAGGACAGAGTTCAGGTTACTGAGGTGCTTGTCAGTGATCATTTTTCCACTCGCAGCACCTAGATCTCCAGATTTCTCCAAGAAATCCACATAAAAGGGGCTCCTGCTTCCCTGATAGCTGTTAAAACTCTTTTTCTGTACAACAGTAGATCCTAATCCAGACTGTCTTTATCTGCTTCTCATCCCATTGGGCAGAAGTAAGGATAAGCCTTAAGGCATTGTCCGTCAGATAAAAACTGGACCACAGGAAAAGCTGAGAAGGATAAATCCTGGAACAGATGCATAAATGAGTAACAACTAAGCCATATGAAATATAATGAAGTGCAGACTTGCAGGCTTTGGAGATGGAAAAGACCTCTTAGGTCATCTAAACCCAGCTTCTGCCAGTTCAGGATTGGCCCCTAGAGTGATGTGCTGAACTTTAAGGAAAAACCAGGCTGCCAAAAGCTTTGTCAAACCCATTACACTTGTTCCAGGAGAGAAATGAAAATCCCCAAACATCATGAAAGGCTTCAAGTCATGGAGTGCCAGGAAAACGTGATTGTGTCCCCATCTCCCTCCCAAACCTCAGTGAGGGGCCAAGTCCAAAATATCAGGGCACTGTATGCCACCTGGATAGCACTTAGAATGGGGACTGTTCACCATCTGGACAGCATTGGGAATGCAATTAGGGGTTGTACAGCACCTGGACAGCACTGGAACCAGGAATGGGGCGTGTACACCACCTTGATAGCATCATGAACAGGAATTCCATGTTTCCTGTGTAGAAGGCCCCTGAAACCAACCAATCCTGAGCACCACACAAGTAAATATGCATCTTAGGAAACTGCAAAGAAATGCAGTTGTGTGTGTTTTCCTCACGGGAATGGAGTCCTAAAGGAAATCAGGAATGCCTTTGGCAGTGGAGACAAGGGAAAAGAGATGGCAGTTGAAAATGATCCAGGAAGGACAGCAGGAGAAAGCTGTCTGAGGGCAATGGGATGGAGCTGATGACCAGGAGACTAAAGTGACAGCTAAAAAAACATTCACCACGAGCCACTTCTGTTAATAAAAGGGACTGTTCACACCCTGCACTCATAATTCATTTACCCACAAGCCTGGGCTTCAGACCCAAGCAGTTGAGTTTAGTGGAGAATTTGCTGAGTGTTCCCATCTCCCACCAAGAGCAGCAGGAGCAGATGGGACTCCAAAGTGACACTAAAGGCATGGAAGACCCTGGAGACCAGTGGGGAACTGAAGGCATCTTGGTGGAAAAAATGTCATCTGAAAATCAGGAAAGCATTTCTTTTTCTGAAGGATCCAACTCATAAATGATCTTACAATTTCATGAGAGCAAAGTTGTTTTTATAACCATAGCAAGTCACAAATTAAGGTTTTTTAAAAGTTCTCTAGTCTAACCTACTCAGAAAGTGACATTTAGAGTTTATCTTTGTGCAAACAATCAATACTGTGTCCTACACACCATTCATGGACCAGTTACAAGGCTTAACCATGGCTGGGGCTTGAGCTGCCATTGAAACATCTGCAGACAGGCCAAACGTTTGATCAGGAGTGATGTGTGTGTAACAACATGGGAATGTACTGGGGGAATACACTCCCTCCATGTTGTACACACCTGGTCTCCTGTATAGTACAGGGTGGGATTGTCTGTGCAAAGTCATGAGTTGGACTCCATGATCCTTGTGGGTCCCTTCTAATTCACGTTATTCCATTATTCCTGACTCTATAGCTGTGATACATTAGCCAGCTTGCAAATGCAGGTGAGGGTTTACTGTGCCTTAGTAATAAACATCTCCTAGGGATTTTGGATCATTAAACAGCTTCCAAAGCAATTCCCATGTTTTCTCCCCAAGCTCACACCCACTGCACCCCAAACCCCACATAACTGTGTTCCCAAGCACAGCAAGCAGCAGGGCTGTGTTGATTCATTCCTCNCAAGCAGTTGAGTTTAGTGGAGAATTTGCTGAGTGTTCCCATCTCCCACCAAGAGCAGCAGGAGCAGATGGGACTCCAAAGTGACACTAAAGGCATGGAAGACCCTGGAGACCAGTGGGGAACTGAAGGCATCTTGGTGGAAAAAATGTCATCTGAAAATCAGGAAAGCATTTCTTTTTCTGAAGGATCCAACTCATAAATGATCTTACAATTTCATGAGAGCAAAGTTGTTTTTATAACCATAGCAAGTCACAAATTAAGGTTTTTTAAAAGTTCTCTAGTCTAACCTACTCAGAAAGTGACATTTAGAGTTTATCTTTGTGCAAACAATCAATACTGTGTCCTACACACCATTCACGGACCAGTTACAAGGCTTAACCATGGCTGGGGCTTGAGCTGCCATTGAAACATCTGCAGACAGGCCAAACGTTTGATCAGGAGTGATGTGTGTGTAACAACATGGGAATGTACTGGGGGAATACACTCCCTCCATGTTGTACACACCTGGTCTCCTGTATAGTACAGGGTGGGATTGTCTGTGCAAAGTCATGAGTTGGACTCCATGATCCTTGTGGGTCCCTTCTAATTCACGTTATTCCATTATTCCTGACTCTATAGCTGTGATGCATTAGCCAGCTTGCAAATGCAGGTGAGGGTTTACTGTGCCTTAGTAATAAACATCTCCTAGGGATTTTGGATCATTAAACAGCTTCCAAAGCAATTCCCATGTTTTCTCCCCAAGCTCACACCCACTGCACCCCAAACCCCACATAACTGTGTTCCCAAGCACAGCAAGCAGCAGGGCTGTGTTGATTCATTCCTCGGGGTGCTGAAGCCAAGCACCTTGCATGGGTGACCTGCATTCTCCTGCAGCTGTTCCAGCATTCCTGGGTGGGTGACACTGTCGCAGGCTGAGCCCTTCCTGCACTAACCATGGTTGGAATGTGTCTTGGGTTATGTTACCAAAAAAACAAAGTGCATTCTATTCCATCTGTTAGGGGAGACATTTTTCTTTACTCTTGTATCTCAAGGGAGGAGGGGGCAGATGCCTTCTGATAATGGGCCAGCCTCACAACCAGATGAGCCATTGTTTCTTATCTCTTTCACTCCCCTGCACTCCCTTTCACTCCCCTGACACTCTTCAGGAGTGATATCTTCTGCTAATGGGCCATCAAGGCTCACCAATGACATGACACATTACATCATCCCATTGTGAGATGCTCCACCCAGTGGAGGGGGAGCCAACCGTTCCTACCTAGATAAAAACCAAGACATCAGAGCAAGGGAGTGGCCTTCCACTGGCAGACAGAGGAGGCTGCTTCTCCACCTGGACTCCCAGAGGAAGACCAGACCGATCTCACCACCACTGGCCTTTCTTCAGGATGATCTCTACTCCACAGAACGCATCTGTTTCTCCAGGAGGATTTATTTGGACTGCTTCCAACACCCTAAACAACAGGGTGTCAGGTCATATCCCTGGCTCTGTCAGGGTCTTCAAGGACTTTTGTGTGCTTGCTTGCTTGTTTTTTTGTACTATTACATTTGTATTTTCTTTTTAATATTCTTAGTAAAGAACTGCGATTCCTATTCCTAAATATTTGCCTGAAAGTCCTTAATTGCAAAATTATAACAATTTGGAGGGAAGAGGGTTTACATTCTCCATTTCAAGGGAAGCTCTAGCTTTCCCTGGCAGACACCTGTCCAAAACCAGGACAGAATGTCCCACACTGTCCCATCCCGCACTCACCATGGTTGGAATGTCCCACACAGTCCCATCCTGCTCTCACCGTGGTTGGAATGTCCCACAGTCCTATCCCACACTCACCATGGTTGGAATGCCGCACGCAGTCCCCCAGCACGGCGCTGAAGCGTCTCTGTGCCCCTGGCTCTGGGAAGCAGTAGTAGCTGTGCCGGGAGAAGGGCTGCCACAGGTACACCGGGAACTCCTTTGGGAGCGGAACGAAGGCTGCAGTTGCCTCCTCACTTGAGCCTGCACAAAAACACCTCTGTTTGAGAGCTTTAGATTTCTTTGGGGCTGGCTCTGACCAGACCTTTGCCAGCAGGTTAATCTTCCCAATCCAGGTGATTGGGCACAGAGGGCAGGGGGGTACAGCTGGGATGGGCACACTCCCCTGGCATCAACCACCTCTCTGTGTTATGTCACAGCAACTTGATGGCCTCTTGCTTTGTACTCAAGGTGGCAAAAATCTAGTTTGGGCAAAATTTCAAAGAAACTATTTCACTGGATTGCAGCTGCTGGGGAAATACTTTTCTTGGAAGATAAGTAAATTAGTGGGGAGCTCTGGTCTGTTCCACATAAAGATCATTTAGGAGTATATGGACTTTCTTACAGAAATAAACTGCATTAAATAAACTCTGTTGGAACAGCAGTGCTTTCCCTGGTTCCAGGACTTCCACACACAACTGCCCTTAAAAACTGTCACTTCAAGCCCTTGCAGGTGATGTAAGGAAAGCACCAAGTACCTCCAGGTCCCACCTGCCCCATGTCCCTGCACACAGGGGATGCTGGACAGCACATTTAGACAAACCCAGTCTGGAGTCACAGACATGTATTGAGAGCCCAGACACAAGAGGTTCACCTTGGAGGGTCTTCAGCACCACACAGATGGGGAATAGGGTCATAAAGATGAAGTGATGCTCTTTTTGAAGGGAGTTCCATGGGAAGCTCACGAGCACCCTTGGGGTGCTCCACATCACTCAACCCCAACTGCTGCAGAGCTGTGGTGACACACAGGACACCTCCAAGCCCCTCTGACCACCCTGTCCTTGGGAAAGGGTGTGAGAGGGCACTTAACTTTTAAATCCTAAGGATTTAAAGGACTCAAAAAATAAATCCTTGTCTTCAAGTTGCCCTTATCCCTTTCGTTATATGGCATCCCATTCTTCAAATCTGACTCTGCAATGTGAGACCTGCTTCTGTAAAGCCTGAATTTTATCCATTTGGTGGAGTGGGGGCAGGCAGGACCACAGCAGTTCCTGGCCCAGAAACAACAAACTCAGAAGCAGCCACCTTCCTGCCCTCTCTGTGGGACTTATTACCAGCTGTGAGTCAACACAGACAGCTGGCATCTAAAAATGGAAACAAATAAACCAGGAATATTAACAAAGCCCAGGAACAATGGTGCTGTGGTTCCTGCCCTGCTTCTGCACAGCTTCCAGCAGCTTTGTGCCGGTATGCTGGGAAGAAAGGGAGCCAGCATTTCTCTGAGTGTTGGCTTACAGCATCTGCTTTGTTCATCCACTCTGAAACTGTGCTTGAACTTGGGAAAAGGGCTGTGGGCATCTTCTGCTACCCCATTTTAAATTGGAGCCTGAAAGCATTCCCAGAACAGAGTAAGGAGCAGAGCCTGGGCTTTGGCAGTTCAGTTTTGTGCAGGACTTACCAACAGGGTCTGGAAAGTGTTTATCAGACAGCAAATTGTAATCTTCTTCTGAAGTCAGGACTTTGCCTCCTGCAGGAATAACGTGATATTTAGGGCTGGCTCCCTTCTGGTAGGCCTGGAAAATCAACACAGAAGAAGTATTGTCAAATAGAGATTTAAGGAGAGAGAAAACATATAATACACAATTCACTGACAAAGCCTGGAGTTGACTCCATGATCCTTGTGGGTCCCTTCCAACTCAGGATATTCTATGATTCTAATGCATGGGGATATTGCCCAAAGGGAGAATCTTTTTGTCAGGATGAATTTTGGAAATGTTCCCTAGGCATGTCAAATCTAAAACATGGTTAAATGTAAAAACCATGTTTGGAAATATCCTCTCAATGCTCATCTGCTGTGGTGAGGAGTGAGGGATGGAAGGGAAAGGAAAAGGATGGGATTTTCTCCTGAGCCCAATTTGTTAGATTTGTCAGCCAGGACTAGTTTGACTATGGCAGCTTCCAGGCAAAAACGTCCACTGTAGTCAGCCTGGAGCCACCCAAACCCTGCTACTTCAGATCCAACTGCAGGAGCACAGGGATGTATTACAGAGATGTACAGATGAGAAGTGTTCTGGGACAGCCACAGGAAGGTTCAAGTGCTGTGAAAGGGATTTGTTAGCTCTTGCTGATGTATCTAGCCAAGGCAGGGCACTTGGTTGTACCCTCAGCCATCCCTGTGGGGCTTCCACTGGAGCCACCCTGACGAGGACAAGGTTTCACCTCCTGTTGTTGAAGGCAAAGCAGCAGCAGCAAATCCACTTGCTATTGGGTTATCTGGGAGTGTACAAGCAGACCTACAGAAGCAGCACTCACCTCTTTGGTCTCAAAGCAATCCACAGTGTAGTCGTTTTTGATCACGATGTATCTGTCCTTCCACTTCTTCAGGTCCTCAGCGAAGTGCATTAGCTCTGCTTCGTACAGAACTGTCCCAGCTTCCCCCGTGGGCTACAGGGACAATTGGTGACATTTGAGACTCCTCCTCTGCACCACTGACCATCTTGAAGCTTTTATTTCTACATTTCCTTAATGCCGCTCTGAGGGCTTTGCAGCCTTCAAATGCAATTTGGAGTCATAAACATCTCTGATTTCAGAAGGTTCTGCAGTCACAAGCAAATTCTTGTAGCCAAGATGAGGAGGCAGCAGAAGAGCTCTGCCTTCCAAAACACTGCCAGATTTCTGAGACAGAGATTTATTTACCTTTCAGCTGACATGCTGAATGCAAGATCAGACAATCCTACAGTGGTTTGGGTTGGAAGGGACCTTAAAGATCATCTCGTTCCAACCCCTGCAGGATGACTTGGAGTTCACCACCTCCCATTTTCCACTACATAATATAAATATTTCATCAATATGAAAAGCAGGGTTTTATTATAATATAGTAAATTGTTTCCCATTTCTTTGTAACACTTTTCCATCTGTGCTGTAGTAACTGATATGCACCTTTCTGAAAGACACAGATCTAATATCCCACCTCACTGCTTTACCTACTCATTTCAAGAAATCAATGATTTCCAGTATGTTCAGAACAGTTTTTATCTTTTTAATCTTGAAGGCTGGTTCTCTGCATTTTCCTCTAATAATGAGACTTTTGTCTCTCTTTTTGTCTCTCCTCTAACAAAAACCAGCTTTCCATAGTTCACTCCACGGAGGGAATTATTGTCATCTTCTTTAGGGAACCCTGAGCCATGGATGACAGGATTAATTGCGTTTCCTACATAATCTCTTCCCTGAGAGTATGATCTCTGTCCCTAGATTTTGCAGAACCTTGCAACNGTGGGCTACAGGGACAATTGGTGACATTTGAGACTCCTCCTCTGCACCACTGACCATCTTGAAGCTTTTATTTCTACATTTCCTTAATGCCGCTCTGAGGGCTTTGCAGCCTTCAAATGCAATTTGGAGTCATAAACATCTCTGATTTCAGAAGGTTCTGCAGTCACAAGCAAATTCTTGTAGCCAAGATGAGGAGGCAGCAGAAGAGCTCTGCCTTCCAAAACACTGCCAGATTTCTGAGACAGAGATTTATTTACCTTTCAGCTGACATGCTGAATGCAAGATCAGAGAATCCTACAGTGGTTTGGGTTGGAAGGGACCTTAAAGATCATCTCGTTCCAACCCCTGCAGGATGACTTGGAGTTCACCACCTCCCATTTTCCACTACATAATATAAATATTTCATCAATATGAAAAGCAGGGTTTTATTATAATATAGTAAATTGTTTCCCATTTCTTTGTAACACTTTTCCATCTGTGCTGTAGTAACTGATATGCACCTTTCTGAAAGACACAGATCTAATATCCCACCTCACTGCTTTACCTACTCATTTCAAGAAATCAATGATTTCCAGTATGTTCAGAACAGTTTTTATCTTTTTAATCTTGAAGGCTGGTTCTCTGCATTTTCCTCTAATAATGAGACTTTTGTCTCTCTTTTTGTCTCTCCTCTAACAAAAACCAGCTTTCCATAGTTCACTCCACGGAGGGAATTATTGTCATCTTCTTTAGGGAACCCTGAGCCATGGATGACAGGATTAATTGCGTTTCCTACATAATCTCTTCCCTGAGAGTATGATCTCTGTCCCTAGATTTTGCAGAACCTTGCAACCAGCAAAAAGGAACCAGTTTTGTCCAAATGTACCAGAAACTCATGTCACGGTTCTCCTCGTGCCGTGATAAACAACTAAACAAGACCAAAATAAAGATGAATTTTCAAAAATAAAACTTCAAACCTGCACCCAGATGCAGCTTTTCCATCCCAAACCAAAATGACCCAAATCCAACATCTGCACATGCAAACTGCTGTGTGCACTTGGGTCACAGACAGGAACATCAGTGTCCTCCTACCCTGGTTTTCAGGAAGCGGGACTGGGAGTGGCGGTGCTGCTCCAGCTCCTCCTGCACATGCCTGCAGAAAGCCACGGCGTACTGGCGGCGGTAGTGGGGGCTGAAGTTCTTGATGGTGGCCTCTGTTTTCCCTGAGGTAAAACAGAGATTTAAATGTATTTCATGTACATGGCTTCACAACCTATAACACAGAACCAAGCCACTTCTCACCAGTGACCTGAATTCTTCTCTTTGGAGAAGAGGCAGTTCCAGGGTCACCTAATAGTGACCTTCCAGTACCCAAAGGGAACCCACAAGAAAGATGGAGAGAGACTCTGGACAAGGGATGGAGTGACAGGATGACGGGGAATGGCTTCCCACTGACAGAGAGTAAGTTTAGATGGGATATTGGGAAGGAATTCTTCCCTGTGAGGGTGGGGGACAGGTTACCCAGAGAAGCTGTGGCTGGATCAAGCCCTGGATCCCTGGAAGTGTCCGAGGCCAGGCTGGATGGGGCTTGGAGCAACCTGAGATAGTGGAAGCTGTCCCTGCCCATGGCAGGGAGTGGAACTGGATGGGCTTTAAGATCCATCTAACCCNACTGCTGTGTGCACTTGGGTCACAGACAGGAACATCAGTGTCCTCCTACCCTGGTTTTCAGGAAGCGGGACTGGGAGTGGCGGTGCTGCTCCAGCTCCTCCTGCACATGCCTGCAGAAAGCCACGGCGTACTGGCGGCGGTAGTGGGGGCTGAAGTTCTTGATGGTGGCCTCTGTTTTCCCTGAGGTGAAACAGAGATTTAAATGTATTTCATGTACGTGGCTTCACAACCTATAACACAGAACCAAGCCACTTCTCACCAGTGACCCGAATTCTTCTCTTTGGAGAAGGGGCAGTTCCAGGGTCACCTAATAGTGACCTTCCAGTACCCAAAGGGAGCCCACAAGAAAGATGGAGAGAGACTCTGGACAAGGGATGGAGTGACAGGATGACGGGGAATGGCTTCCCACTGACAGAGAGTAAGTTTAGATGGGATATTGGGAAGGAATTCTTCCCTGTGAGGGTGGGGGACAGGTTACCCAGAGAAGCTGTGGCTGGATCAAGCCCTGGATCCCTGGAAGTGTCCGAGGCCAGGCTGGATGGGGCTTGGAGCAACCTGAGATAGTGGAAGCTGTCCCTGCCCATGGCAGGGAGTGGAACTGGATGGGCTTTAAGGTCCATCTAACCCAAACCATTCTGTGATTCCATGAGAAGATCTCCGCAGTGTACCAAGGGCCACTTGTTGCACAGATCAGGAAGCCCTTGGAGATGTATTCAGAGAGAATTTGTCCAGGAAAACATTGGGTTTGGGACTTTTTTTTTTCCTAAGAGCAAGCAAAGAATTCCCCAAATCCATTTCTCTAAGGAAAGATGCTCTCTGCCTCTCCCTGGGACACACTGCCCTGGAGCCAAGGATGGTCAAGGGGTGAAAGGGTTTTCAAAGAGAACCAGTGACACTGGTTAACATTCAGCCATAGGAGTCAATTTTGTCACTTACTGAGATTCTAAAGCTGACTCAAAGCTCTACAAAAGATTTTTCTAGGCTTGGGCACTACAGTCTTGTCTTAGTTTTAATGTAAACGTATCATCAGTTGTACTGCAATATAAACACTAATCTGGTATTGTCTCACTGTGATCAAGACCTCATGGGTAGCAGCAACAGCAATAAACACATTGAGGTCTCACTTCTGAGAATCTTAAAACAATTTACAAGCAATTAACTCATTAACCCTACCAAAGAAATAATGGTGCTTTGCAGACAGGGAAGTGAAGCTAAAATTAAAGGCATGTGCATGTATGTGACTGAAAGAGTCTGTAGCAATGCAAAAACCAGAACCCGGCCTATGATCTAGAGAGCATCCCAAACATCCTGGATACTGGAGAGATCCCTTTCTTCTTGGAATTAGGGAGCTCCATGCCAAAAGGCTTTTTCTGAGCATACATCAGAGAAATTTCACAACTCAAGCAACTTTGATGCTTTCAAAATTTCATTTTGTTCTGCTTGGGGTGGAAGAAGCATCATATTTTATGAATGAGAAAAAAGTAATTCCTGAACTAAGACTTCTTAATGGCTTTATATGGACTCCTAGACCAGGACTGTCACACAGCATTCCTGAAATGGAATTCATGGAATTGTCCAAGGCCAGGGACGAGAAGCAGTCTGGTTTAGTGGAAGGTGTCCCTGCCCATGGCAGGGCATGGGACTGGATGGGTTTGAAGATCCCTCCCAACCCAAACCATTGTGGGATTCTATGAATTACTCCCTAATTTCCTAACACGGATGTGCATGAGAAGACAAACCTACATATCACTTCCTCTGCTTCTGCAGGTGAATTTCCATTGTGATGCAGAATAAGACGCATCCCCCAAGTTCAGAGCAATGCCAGCGCTTCTGTTCCATAACGCCACCTTTCATTCCAGCCACTCGCGTGTAACCAGCTCAGAGGGGTGAGCTGGAGCCTTCCCCTTCGTAAGCACCAATGTGATCACTGCCTTCTGCTGAACTGGGAGCCCCTTTGCCCCACTGCTGTCCTATTCCAATCCCACACCAGCACTGAGAGACAGACCTGATGCCCTGGAGCCCTCTCCAGGCACACGGAGGAGCCGGCTCAGCGCTGGCACAGCCATCCCACTCAGCTGGAGGGATGTCACAAGCAGAGTCACTGCACCACTTATGTAAGGCTTTCCCTTAGAGAGTTACCTGTGGGACAGCACCTGGTGACAATCTGGACTCAGTATCTTCAGTTTTAAGATAGATTTTTAGAGACATACTGGTTATAGGACGTGCTGTGTGTAATAGCAGGATATGGTGCTGCTAGAGTAGACTATCCCACCCTTACAAAAACTAGCCTGCTTTGGGCAGAGGCATAGACTTATTCTCCAAATAAGGACGAAGTTTCCCAAAACCTTCTTTGTAGCATTTTTTTTCCTCCTGGTCCCAGCCAGCAGTAGGATGTCGTTGGCCTCAGCCCCAGTGGAGTTTCCTGCTCAGGGTTTGCCCCTGTTTTGCACTGTGGCTTTTTCTTTTCCAGCTTGCATCATCCTCTTAATCTGTTAGAGAGGGCTCTGGGACACTGCACCTCACTTGACTACTGCCTGCATCCTGCAGTAAAAGTTTGTAGAGGAAGTGGGACAAAGAATAAAATTCTGGTGTTGGGAAAAAACTTGCAACAATCACGGGAAATACCTGTAATTTGGGCAAAGTCTTTCAATTAAGGCTAAATGGCCTCAGAAGTGTCATTCTTCACTGTCAGTACTGCTTATATCAGCTTAAAGCACGATGACTGAAGGGAAAGAAACTCTGCAATTCACAACATATACGTCAGAAATAGGACATTGATGATGTAATTTTTATGTGCAGACTACATTTATGACAAACCAAAACATGAATCAAGAGGCAAATGTTTCTGGCTGTTTCTTCCAATTTTCACAATATTTGTTGCAAAGGAGCGTTGCATTAAAAATATTCCTCCCTCTTAAATTAGAAGAAAAGTTTGTTTAAAGAGATTGTAAGTGGCACCACATGAGGATCTGACCTTGCAGAGCTCAGCTGAACAGGAATTGCAGTGCTACCTGAAGGTGGGAAGAGAAGTAGACAGACCCTTGATCCATTGTTCCTCAATGGATCTTTAAAGTCTTTTGGTCTACAGAAAATAAAAATACACTATCTGAAAATAAACATCATAGAAACAGTCCTGAGTAGCAGAAACTCTTCCCATGAAATGATAACATGGGGCAACTGGAGATAAAATACTCCAGGGCAGTTGAAAAATGAGTTCCCCTAATTCTTTTCCAAATTTAGTGTGGCTGGCTTAGTCAGAGCTGTTTACATGGAGCACGGCCAAAGCTCCCACTTGGCTGGTCTGGCAACAGGACAGCCCCAGCCCATATAAATGGGATTTGAATCCCAGCAGCTGGGATGTTTATCCTAGGAGAATGAGGAGTCTGATCAGATCCAGGAAGAGCCTGCATGCAACCTCCTGCTCCTGTGCTGGGCCAGGAGTTGGACTCAATGATTGATCCCTGTGGGTCCCTTCCAACTTGGGATGTTCTGTGATTCCATGNGGGAAGAGAAGTAGACAGACCCTTGATCCATTGTTCCTCAATGGATCTTTAAAGTCTTTTGGTCTACAGAAAATAAAAATACACTATCTGAAAATAAACATCATAGAAACAGTCCTGAGTAGCAGAAACTCTTCCCATGAAATGATAACATGGGGCAACTGGAGATAAAATACTCCAGGGCAGTTGAAAAATGAGTTCCCCTAATTCTTTTCCAAATTTAGTGTGGCTGGCTTAGTCAGAGCTGTTTACATGGAGCACGGCCAAAGCTCCCACTTGGCTGGTCTGGCAACAGGACAGCCCCAGCCCATATAAATGGGATTTGAATCCCAGCAGCTGGGATGTTTATCCTAGGAGAATGAGGAGTCTGATCAGATCCAGGAAGAGCCTGCATGCAACCTCCTGCTCCTGTGCTGGGCCAGGAGTTGGACTCAATGATTGATCCCTGTGGGTCCCTTCCAACTTGGGATGTTCTGTGATTCCATGAACCAAAATTACCAACAGGAAAAGACAACTGTGATGGAAGTGGAGGGATTTCCATCAAATTAACATGGCAAGCGTCTGTTCCTCCTTTGCTGCGGGTTTAGATCCTGCTCCAGAATGAACTTTGCTAATGTTTCACAAGGCACCTCCTGCTCTGCAGAACTGCCCCTGCATATGACCACAAAACTTTAGCATGAGTTATGATACATCTTTTAAGATTAAAAACAAAAATCACTGCACTGAGAAACAGGAAACATCCACCTGTTGCCCCCCTGGAAATCAGTAATCATCCCCAGATTATTTTTCCTTGCTTTTCCCTTGCCTTTGACCTTCTTAATTGTGTCACCCATGTTGGACACTTGTATGTAACTCCAAGTCATCGGGCCCACAGAATGGCCTCAAATACCCAACTTTACAGTGGAGGTTTCACTGCTTTTATTGAAATAACTGACATACAGCTTTTCCAAACAAGGGCACTCTTCAGCAAGTTCTCTCAAGAAATGAACTCCTACTGGTCTAGCCACTGGGTCCCAGTGCAGCCTATCTAGCTCACCCTGCCACATCTCCCTGTTCTCACCAACATGTTGCCACGTGGCCAGTCCAGGTGCAGGTCAGGAAAACTCAGGGAAAAAAGGTCAGATAACAATAACTTCTTGGCTGGCATACAAGAGAGTGATTGCTCACACTCCCAGAACTTTAGCCACTTGGAAGTTAAGAATGGAAAGAGCGAAAGACTTGCCATAAAAGCTATTTCACTTAAATATTGGTGTTTGGCAGTAAGATGACCCTTCCAAGAGTAGGAAAATGTTCACATTGTTTCCTTCCCCTTCACAGCACAACTGCCTGCACTCAGCACCTTTTGGAAAGGGTTTTCCAAATATACCACTATCAGTGATATGAATCTCTTTGGAGGTCTAGAGGCTGATGTATCTTCTTACACCATTTAAGTCCCAGAGGACATGAATGTAAAGGAAGTAGATGATTTGCTGTAGTAAAACAAATCCTGGACAAAATAAAACCTGAAAGAAATAGGCACTGTGTGTGTCGAATGTCAGTACACCCAGCACTTCAAACAAGTAAAGCAGTGAGACAGAACAGGAACAAATCATTTTGTCTTATTTCCTCCACCAGGCCATGAGCAAAGCTGTCAGAAAACAATCTAAAATGATCAGCTGATCATACTCACACAGTGCTTCACAAGCCAGGATGCAACTCACAACTGGGGACTTGCTTTTAAATGATAAACTAGAAATCTGTTAATCTATATATATACTGTGTGCCTTAATGCAAATTGCACTTTACAATTACTACTGTCCATCCATCCATCCATCCATCCATCCATCCATCCATCCATCCATCCATCCATCCATTTTTCTATGCATAAACACAATCTTATTCTCACAGCCCATCAAGGTAGCAGCAAAATGAGTTAACAAAATAATTCCACTGTTCAGCTCCTGGGCCAACTTCATCCCAAGTCCAAGAAAAACACAACTCTGATTGAGGTAAATGTCTAAAATTGTAGATCCTCTACGTAAGCCCTGAAAGCTGGATGCCAGTACTGGCAGCTCTGAAATGGGCTGGATGCTCAACAGGAAGAAAAAGAAGCAGCCACTCACCATAAAAATTACTTTTCCTCAGATCACCCATTCACTGCAAACATCATTATCAGTTGTTTAATGCATCTGGTAACCAGAAAACCTGTGAAAGTGATTCTGTTTGGCATATCCTGACAATGCCCACCACCTTCCAGTGCTCTGGGATATATAGTGAGATTTAGAGTGTAGTGCGATTTACAAGTGATTCCCTTTTCCTACAGTCTCCTTCCTTGTGCAGTACTTAAAATGCCACCCAGGAAGTGTTTAAGTGCTCCCAGACTTTATCCAGGACAGCAATGTAAACTACTCTCTTTGTTGTTGAAAGCAGAATTCATTTTGATCTTTATTTGTAGAAATAAAATTTCAATTGTTCTGAGTCATGACTTAATACCTGTTATGACAAAAAGGGACGGCAGACACAAATCCCAGGTTCTGATTTGGCTGGATCACCTCTCACAGGTTTGTTTGCACTCAGCCAAACCCAGCAGCTCTGGTGGAGCCACCTTTCTTTCCCATGCAGGAACATGTGGTTTGCACCTGGTAAAATACTGAAACCAATTATTTATCCCAGCCTTGGTTTATATTAATGGAGACTGCTTTCAATAAAAAATTACAATTCTGTAACTCCAGTAGTGTGCACACACCCTCAAATCACCTGTTTACTATGCTGGCAAATCCCTGTTAGTCACCCAAAACTGAGTGCAGAGGAGTGGGTAACACCCATCTCACCTCGGATCAGCCTCTCCTCAAGTTTCAGCATATAGCACTCCTCAGGTGCTTAGTCCATCTTCTCTGTAGGAAAAAAACAATGCTGTCTTGTGAAAAAATCAGATTTTTTCGCAAGTTTGGCAGCTGAGACCATGGGTGTGATATTTGTGCTCCATCAGAAGCAAAGCTTTTGTTTCACAGCAAGCTGAGCAAACACGTTTGTAAGTTCATCTAGACGTGATCCGTGGCAAAAGAGGTGCCAAAAATAACAGGCTCCATTCCAACCTTGCAGTCGCCCTTTCTACAATTTTACCCCTATACTTTCCTCTTCCTCAGGTGCTCCACTACACGAGGCTGAATTTTATACTGAGATGGACAATTATCCCATAGATTTCCATAGGTTTGCATGCTTACATTGTTTCCAGGCAGCTTCGGGAGCACCTCGCATTCAGAGGCAACAGACTGAGCTGAGTGAGACCTCATGCATTCTATAAAAAAATCCGTATTTTGTGAAGAGTAGTTTGTCATCTAACTACGGCACTTGCTGGTTTAAGTTAATTCTGAATGCTGTCTGATTATTAAAAATGAAGAACAAACAGCAGAGCACAGACCCTGCACAAACACAGAGTGGCTCTTGGGTCAAACTCAGAGATTCATTCCTGCAGCCGGCTTTCCCCTCCCCTGCTCCCACTGCCCAATCCTTATTTATGGGAGAAGGAAGATTTCACGAGTTGCTTTTGCACTTCTGTCAGGTTAAAAATCCTAATGATCATGAATTACATAAAGGTCAGTGCTTGTGGTTAATCAGGCTGAAACAAGCCAAGGGTTTGATTAACACTTGTTAATCAAAGTTAACAAGTTGCTCAAATAAGCTTATCTCAAAGGCTGCTGAAATTTACCCTTTCTTGGTAATGGGGTTAGAAGCAGCAACGCTCTGTCTAGAAACAATTACTCATGGTCAGATTCAGCTACAATAAGGTCTGACAACACTTTATTGATAAGCTTCTTTGACAGCACCAGAAGGACTTGGGATTTAATATCCAAATGAACCCAATATAATTCCTGAGGGGTCACATGAAACTAAACTATGATCTGTGGTAAATAAATTTGGTGAAGGTCAATGGTTTTCAAGTTTTGGGGTTTTTTCGAACTCCTTGAGCCATAAGTTGAGCCACTTGTGGGGACACAGATACCAGGCATGTCTTGAGCAGCTTTCTCCAATCCAGATCTCAGCACCACGTTATATATCATGGGAGGTCACACAAAAATGTTTCTTGGGAACATTTAAACAGCATTCCAAAAATGTAAGCCAATGCTGCATCACCCTTTAAATCAGGATGATGTATTTCCCCTTCCCTCCCTTTCGGGTGGCAGTTACCTCACTGCCCAACCATCCACAAGACAAAATAACAAAAAGACACAGAGTTACAAATAACAGAAATAACCATCTTCATGGCATTAGTTGAAGCTTTTTTCTGAATATATATATTTATACAGACATACATACCTTCAAAAGATTCTCTCCATGCAATGCTTGGCATATGCTCATATAGATCTGGGAGATATTTTTCACTTATATATAAATAAAATAAGATAATTTCTTTTTTCTTAATTCCTTTGCCAAATTACACCACACTACATGGCTCTATCACAAAATTACTCCAGGGAGTACACAACATTGGCCAAAGCTATGAGTACACACACGTCTTTCCATGAGGGGCTTCATTTATGCTGAGTTTTCCTTACCTTAGTCATAAATTCCCTTTATTCCCTCACCATTCCAACTCTTTTCACCATTAGCCCAGATGGACTCCTCAGAGTACCGTATTTCCCACAAAGTTATCACTTTTTAAGCACTGTAGCAGAAGGCCATTATTCCATGGCAGGATTTTATTCCATTTCTCTTCAACAAACACACAAACCCCACAAAGCGGAGTATGAGAATAACGGTAACATTGGAGCCTCTTTTCTTACAATTCTCCTCATCAATTCTAAGGTGTTTGCTTCTCTTTTGGCTCCTGTATACACTGAAAATGAGTAAATACCACGATTTGCAAAGGATTTTCAGCTAAGCCTATGTGCAAGAAGGGTAAAACCAAGACTAATCTCTAAACTAAAAGGAGGTCTCAAAGCAAGGACATTTACTTTAATGACCTCGCAACACAACCAAGCCCCTTGACTTCATCACAGGAAATAATTTCAGCCTCAGAGCCCCTTCTTGCTGTTCTGAACCCCATAGCAACACCTGGGTAAATACACAGATTTTAACCCAAACAACAAGTACCATTCAGATTTTTGAAGCCCAAGGCCATACCCATGTCACAGTTGTGCCAGTTGGGACCATTTTCCAGTTTCACCTGTTTTGCTTTGCTTGTGCAAACACCTCCTCGCCTTGGTCCTCTATAGGGCAGCAACTGTGAAAGGGCATTTTGAGGTGGACAAAGAGCCACTCTTTCACTCTTTGTGAAAACCTATCACTGATTTTATTCCTCTTCCCCCTCTTTGAAAAAGTACAAATATATATAGATAGATAGATAGATAGATGTATATAATATTAAGCTTCTAATAAAACTTTATAATACAGGAAGAGGAGTATGTAAAATGCAATTCACATTCCAAAGAATTTTTAAATTTTTTTTACCTGACTCCCCACTTTACATTGAGCTTGAACAACAAAAATGGAAATATTTTTCCTTTGCAGTGCATATTTAGTCATTTGTTCAGGCTCTCACTAGTTTTATGTTATAATACTGGAATATGACTGCGGAAAATGTAACTGTTGTCAGAGCAAAATATTGGGCACAGGATGAGAGAATTTACTTTATAAAACTTAGAAGTTTGAGTGAAGCTTATAAAATCTCTTTAATCTGTCATATATTCTGTTGTTACAAAGCTTATAAAATCTCCTTGATCTGTTACATATTTTGTTGTTACACAGCAGGGTGATACAATGGGATCACTTTCTGATGTCACAGGGACTTTGTTGGCCATGCAGATGCTACAGCAGGAATAGTCCAAGGCTGACACAACCTGCAAGACAAAAATGTTCCACAGCACTACACTGTGGTTAATCCTTCAAAGCCTTAGCTAAGACAAACCAGATCAACTCTCCTTGCTGGTAGTCTGTTCTCATGTTCAGAAAAATAACAAAATAGCTCTGAAAACGTTTGCTAAATCTTTAGAAATAAATTGATTTTAAAAAAGAATTGCATTCATTCCTTTGCAAGGAATACTGCCAAACATTAAACGGGTCTGTACTCATGCAACCGAAGGTCTCCCCTTTCACAAACAAACCCTTCTCTACCTCTCCATGGATGGTAATGTCCCTCAGGAAATCCACACTGTTCACTGGACTGCTCACCCTGCAGGTGAGACAGGAGGAAGCGTCGGCGCCTCATCCTGTGGGAAAGGTTTCTTCACACTACTGCTAAAAAGCATCAATTAAAGTAGAATTTAGAAGACAAGTGTATAATTATTACATGAAACTGCTCACCCAACCTTGTGTAAGACAGTTTTTTTCTGTGCTTATTACAGATGGGGAAAGGAAACTACAGCTCTTTGACGCAATAGATCAGCTTTATAATTCAAATTAATGCAGAAACACTGGGAAGTGGTACCAGAGCACCAGCTCCCTGATCCAGGCTCCTTCAAGAAAGGGCTGGCATGAAGGGTTGGCACTGATGCTGCTGGAAAGGGAGACCGTGACCACATCTCCTCTCACTCCTCAGTTTTGGTCTGGTTCTCTCGCTCACACTTTACTCTGACTCTCCCATAGCAGCTGCTGCTGCCCCAAAGTCTCACTTCAGGATAGATCACAGCCTTTTGCTCTCTTCCAGCTGTGAAATGGGTGCAAAAGGAACAGAATTGGCCTCTTCCCTTGTGAAACCGATGAAACCACTCCAAAAGCCCCAACTAAATCTGGTCCAGGGACAATTCAAGGGCAAGAAGCAGAGAAAGTGAGGCAAATGAAAACAAAATAAATGGGAAAAGACAAATAGAAGATGGGAGATGGCCCTCTGGCTGCCTGGGACTTCTCAACATGGGACACCTGCCAGTGGCCTCCTTTCCCCTCTTTTCTCCCATTCAAAGTTGAACAAGGCCATAATCAAGATCCCAGTATTTCCAAAGTACTGTAAAAGAATAAAACTAAGTGATCTAAACATTTTGGGGTTTTTCTTTGGCAAAGCTAAAAGGATCCATTAAACTTCATTAATTGTTCCTTACTTGGCAGAGTTCATGCCTTTGATTCCCTCTAAATTAAAGCTGGGACCTTACTAATAAAAATATACCTTCTGCTACCAAATCGAGAATAATTACTGAAATTTAATCCTAAAAAGAGGTCAAGTAAAAATCCAAACAACCCCTAACTTTCTGCAGCTGCAGCAGTATCAAAGATGAAGGATTACCTTTACATTCCCCAGGTTTGCTGTTCCTACAACCCACCAGTGCCAGCAACCCACATCACCAGAGGTAGAAATATTCCCAGGTGACAAGGGCATAGGTTAGGGGAGTTTAAGGAAAAAGGAAAAACAAAAAACTGTGTTCAGAAAGAATTTGATGTAAATGCCACAGAGCACACACACAAAGGAACACTCCTCTTACAGTCTCTCCTGTGCAAATTGGGGGTTTAAGGCCTCTTTGTTCTGGCGCACTATTCAAAAGTATTTATTTTCTTTTTCAGGCTGCTGTTTTTAACCATAACTCAGAGAAGGGCCAGAGCCCAACGAAGTGTCTGACTGCAGCTCCCAGACAGGCACAGCCACAGCGTCACTTGCTGTGACGGGAAGCTGGTGACACACAGCTCTGCGGGTCCCAGTTGCTTTGTTTCCTCCATGGGGCTGGCTTCACCAAAGTCCACTTTTATTCAGTGAAATCAGCTCAGAGGGGTTCCATCCGGCCACCTGACATGCCAAGTGCTGTGCGTTATTCTTCTTCCCCCTGGACCACTTTCAGTTCCTCAAACACTCATGAAAGCATCACTGAGAGGACAGTAGTTAGCACTGGTGTTTGTTTTCTCCATTTCTAAAAGGCTTTCCTGGGAAGAAGCTCCACTCAGCTATTGTCCCTCTCACTAAGCCTGTGCTTGAGGCTCCTTGGCTGCTCAGCTCTTCCACCCCAATGTTTCAATGCTTCTTCCTTCTTGAAATAAAAAAAAGGGAGATAAATTGCCTCATTTCCTCTTCATTTATCTTCCACGTTCCAAAGGGCTTGTGGCAACATGACTTGAAAGGAAAAAACCAAATCGAAACCACCTTCTCCCTGTGCTGTGTTTGTACAGTGGGACCACGTGAGATCTGGGCTCAGAAAGGCAGCTGGGCAGGTTATTATTAAGAAGAGGAAATTTGTTCCTGAGAATTTATTGGGAAATGGGTCGGTGAGAGCTCTCCTGCTGGTTCACAGTGACCCTTCATGGCCCTCCATGTACAGACACACCAAACTGACCTGCCTGTACACCAAGACCTGTGGCTACACATAACCAACCAAAAGATGTTCAAGGCTTGAGTTTCTACCCAAGGTAGCAATGCTTTAATCAGTGCACTTAACACTTTGCTTTCATCTCTCTTGCCTTTGTATGACTGAGTTTTGTAAGTCTCAGCTCTTCCATCAGAGGTCTCCATGAAGTTCTCCCCATCAATCCAATCTGAGCTCCTGCCACTGTGGATGCTGATACATTCTCTCTTTCTGGAGGAGAGTATGTTTCACTTGTCTGTATCAAAACTTGAATTCTTCATCTTTCTGTGTTTTGCAAAATGCTTTATTTATGGCACCAAGAAAAAGGCAGCCCTAAGAATGCAATGCACAAGAGCTGTGTGATAAGGGTTTTATTTGGCAAATTTATGTGTATCAGATCACATTTTCACTTTGTGAATGCAGAAGTAATCACTAGTAATCTGACTTTAAGCTTATTTAGCCCCTGTCTAACAATGCTCATTTTGAGTCTCATCCAAACCTGAATTCCTCCAAAGGCTGCCTTGCATTTCCTCACTAGAGCTACATTTCAAGCCATGTTTGCATTCTTCAAGGGCGGCTTAAAGGCAGCCTGTGGCTTTCTGAGAAACAAATACAGGGAAAACCACATAAACCCATTTTCTATCCTCATTTATGTTGATGGGACTTCACCAGCCTGATGAGATTAAAGATGAGCCCTGAATTTCTATGAAATATTTTCTCACTTAACAGCATCCAGTGTGGCTTCAAAACACCCTGAGGAGCTCCTGAATCCACAACCTTTCCAAGTCTTTTCTACCCCTTACTACTACTCCCTATACAATCAATCATCCCTTCCAATGAGATGCTACTCAGGCTGTGTGCTACTCACGCAACAGCAGAACTTTTCACTACCCTGAGACACTGCTTCTCTGCTATTTGCCCTTTCAGGCATCTCTGAGCCAACCGTTTCACCAACTGCTTCAACCACAGGTTTTGCATAAACCCAGCAGCCTCACACAAACAGGCAGGCTCTTGATTAAGGAAAAAGCAGAGCAGTGAAAAGCGTACTAGAACAACAACGAGCCAGGAATTCTGGAAAAGTATATTCACAAAACCCACCAATACGATTCATGGGGGTTTTATAATTTCCAGTGGAAAAACACAGAGTGTTGAAAAAATGCATCTTATGGTCTCTGCCCTACTCTGAGCTTTACTAGCAAAAGTGTGCCAAATCTTCATAAACAAGTTAGTCAGGCTGACCCTTCTGGCTCCAAAGGCTTGGGCTTAAATGGAGTCAGGACTTTTTCTTCACCACTCTCAGAAATGCGGAGGTCAGGACAACAAAACACAGGCCTCAGATTTAACATCCTGGTTTCCAATTCTGCTTGCAGGCAGATCCCTCTGAGGGACATGTGCCTTAGCCAACAGCCACAAATCCATAGTTCAGGAGATGACAGTCTTCTTACAATCACTTTTGAACAAGAAATGAGGTCAGGTCCTTCTGTTGTAATTATTTCCCCTTTAGAAGCACCTCTGGCACTACGAAGATACAAATATTGAAAATTCAAAGGCATCTTTCAAAATTACTTTTGCTGCCACTGGTGTGAGGCAACTCCTCCTGTTTCCAGAACAGCTGGTACCAACCACTAGTTGCCAGGTGGGTGGTCACCACCTCCGAAGCCAAACTGAAGCTCTAAATGCCAACTGACGTTCTAAAAATGACAATTTTTGTTTGGGTGTATTAAAAATATCTGCTTAGTGTGCTTAAGTAGATAACCTGCTGAGAGAAACATGAAAGCATGAGGTCTTACCTCATTCAAGAATGCCTAGTACACAGAAACACCAAGAAAATCAGAGGAGATCTTGCAGCCCTGGCTTCCCGACTGAGCAGATACCCTGACATATTTTTTAAACTCCTAATCTCTGATTTGTAAAATACCATTATCTTGAAATTGAAAGAAAACACACAAATGTAGTCAAGACACACCCACGATACAGAAGTAAAACTTTCCTGAGCTGGCAAACATGGCTTGGTTTTTTAAAAAAGGTATTTAAAAGAAAACAGAAATCCCTTAAGCACATTAGATCCACTTTTACAAATCTGCTCTGGAAATCAACTAATTTTTTAAACGTACACGCTTCTTTGCTTTTCTACTGTATATAAATTGCATATATTATGATTAACATTATTCAGACCAGAATAATTACACATCAGAGGTGCCTAATAAGCTCATCTTTAAGCTCTGCAGAACTAAAAACAGATCCCAAGCATATTTTATGAATACAGGATAGCATCAGCTGACAAATATATGGCACAACCCATTTTATTGTGGTTGCAAACAAGAACCACGTGAATGAATGTTATGGGCTTGTCTTTGCATTATTAAGGATGATGGGACTTCTGTAGGAAAGCAGGAGTGTCTTCTGGAATTGTGAGACTGTGAAGATAAAAGAAAATTGGTCACAGACAATATGTGTGTGCAAATAGAGAATATAAGTAAAGCTGCATTTTACCAGCAGCGGGCACTTCAGTGGAAGATTCCATAAGGTTTTCTGAAACAAACCGCTGCTACAAGAAGTAACAACGAATCAAAACACTTGGATTTACAACTAGAATTGACAAAGAAATATTTTCAGTTACTATAACCATATTGTTTTAGACTTTCTTCAGCCAAAAGCTATTTCAACAGGAAAACCTGTCTTAGCCAACAGCTGGAAAGCTCATAGCCTTATTCTGGAAGGAAGGGGGACTGTTACTTTTTACAGATGTCTCCATTCTCATCATCCAAACAGAGTTAAATCTCTGAATAGAGAGATGGGCCCCATCTGAAATGCAGCTCTCACATCCTCCCAAGGCTGTGCACACTCACACCCCTGGCACCGGTTCAGCCAAGGCAACCAAACACAATGGCCACAGAAACTCAACACTGTGCAGCATCCTCAAATTCAGCCTGAGTTTTGGGGCAGCCCCTCATCCCGTCCAACAGCACAACTCCAGACACTCAGCTGTCAGAGAGGCTGGATTTTATTTAAAAGCAGCTCTTTTGCAGATGGTAACAATCAAACCCAGCCAGTGCTCAGCCCCAACACCCTGTGAGATCCAGGTTTAGAAGCACCCCCAAGGCAAGCATGAATTTGGTTTATGATCACAAAAGTAACACCTGCCAATGCCAAGTGCTACAGAAAGAGCAACTTTTCAGCTGACCACACTTCCTGCTGCCTGAATATTTAAGGCACGCGAAGGAAAAGCCATGTAGCAAGAGATGAGTAACTAACAAACCACAAGCTCTTGCTCAAAATTACCACGTAGTTTACACTCTTAGCAACACGTTGGTGTGGGACGTTTGTTTATGCTGGTAACTCTTGTGTCTTCCAGTGTGGTATCAGATTTAGTCGCCCCCATTCTGGATGGGATGTGCTGAGCCGCTTCGTGTTTTTTTCCAGTTGTAAGGGAAGTTGGTGCTGACTTCAGATGGGGCCTTCCTCCTTCATTCACTTGGAACTCAGCTTCTTCCTCAAACAAACCCAGTGCTGCTTCAGTTTTTGATGTCACCACTACGTGGCCACAGCTCCTAAGGGATCACCATGAACACACCAAGCCCAGTCTCCAAAGTCCTCCCCCAGAAGCTTATTTTGTTGCAGATCTTGGGGGTGTGTCACACTAAATATAGCGTCAGTTTTGTTCTGGGCAGTCTTCCTCCCCACTGCTTCCCTTGGGTTTGGTAGGACATCATGGAAACACAGAATACTAGAATCATTCAGGTTGGAAAACCCTCCCAGACCATTGTGTCCAAGCTGTGCCTGATCCCCACAGTGTCACCAGCCCAGAGCAATGAGTGCCATGTCCAGGTCTTCCTTGGACACCTCCGGGGATGGAGGTCCAAACCTTCCTGGGCAGCCCCTGACAATACCTGATCACCTTTTCCATGATTTTAAATTTGAATCTCCCCTGGTACAGCTTGAGGCCATTTCCTCTTGTCCTGTCGAAAGGACAGCTTTGTTCCAGAGGAAGTGTCCAAGGCCAGGTTGGACAGAGCTTGGAGCAACCTGGAACAGTGAAAGGTGTCCCTGCCCATGGCAGTGGGTGGAAGGAGACAAGGAAAGATCCCTTTCAATCCAAGCCATTCTATGACTCACCTTTTCTCCTCCAAAAGCACCGTGAAAGCCACCATCAGCTTTGATCAGCTGACAATCTGGAACATTTAGGGGCTCCTCCTTGCAGACACATCAGATGCAGCCCTGACATCCCTCCCTCAACCACATTCACAAACCATCACACACTCCCCGTGTCAGTAGTTCTGCTGCTACTTCCTGGGCTCAGAACAAAGACAGATGGAGCACAAGCAGAAGTAATTAAAGTTTACAATCACACCTAAAAATACCATCTTCTAATGAATCTCATATGGTACCTGTCCCATTCATTGCAGAGCTCTGGAAGTTTGTGGCATAGTGAGCTGGAAATAGCAGGAACTTGATTTATATTTAAAAGCAGGTAAATATCACCCCAGAGAACCAGATCTATGTCTACTGCAGAATGTGAAGCTGGACGAAACATGTGTCACTTACAGGAGAAGCTCACACATGGCTCCTGCCACCTTTGTTTCCTGATTTAGAGAAGTGCTGAGTGCCTGAGCAAGAACCTGGCTGGAAATTTGGGGAGAGCATCAAAATCGTCAGTTCCCAAGAAAATTAGGCACCAGGTTTGTCAAGCCCCAAATTAACAGCCATAACTCTTCGTGCATGAAATCAAACAGCAGCAAGGTCAGCTAAGCAATGCCTGCACAGTGCTTTGTAGCTTGGCAGGTGTACAGGAAATCTCAGAAGGAAAGAAAAAAACCCAAGCAATGAATCTGGGACTTCCTACTGAATGAAGCAGTAGAAAAACACACCAAAGATAAGCCTTTGTACTCTGGTCTCAAGCATCAGCAATGAGTTTGGGGCTTCAGATCCACAGAGCTTTTCCACTCTCACTTAAGCCTGTAAGGTACAAAGTTGTGTTTGCTTGGCCCACGGTGGTGAACAGCTGCTGGTAGCTCTGGGCTTTGCAGCTTTTTCTAGCCTGCACAGAGGGCAAATATGGAAACAACAGTGTTTAGTCCAGCAGGAGAACATGGGTAGTGGCTGGAAACCTCCTTTCCCACTCACCTCCAGTTTCCCTTATTCTACCTCTGTGGTCCCCAACCCTTCCCTTCCCTGTAGGCCATGCCTGAGCTGCTCAAAAGAATGTCCAACCAGAGGGAAACATGTTTTCTTTAGCTTAATTCACCAAAAAAACCCCCCAACCCTGCCACCCCAACAAACCAACCAACCAACCAACCAATCAATCAACCAACCAACCAACCAAACAACCAACCAACCAACCAACCAACCAACCACCTGGTCCTGTGTCTTCAGTTCCCTGGACCTCTGCTTTAGCTTTGCCTGCTTACACAGTAAAGAACCAGGAACAAGCATTACCTAATGATGTCTGTGCCACACTCCTTTTGAGGACCAACACACCCCTCACACAACAGCCCACATGGAATTGAGGTGTAAGTGACCTTTCCTGCAGGAAACCTGTTGTAATGCATGAGAGCCACATCCGACACATGCCCTGACCCTACAAGCACTACACATAATGAACCTGGCAAAACACCAGCATTTTGGGGAGCAAAGAACAGACTGTCTTACAGCTTTACCAAAGATCTCCTTACAAGCTCTCTGTGGTTTGAAAAGGCATCACTGGTGCTGGTGGTGTTGGGAAGAGCCCACAAACTGCCAGGCACTGCCGTGGCTTTTCTCGGCAGAAGCCGCTAACGGGAGGATGCTCCATGCTCACTCTTTAAGCAGTGACATGTAAAAAGCCCAACCTGGAGATCAGCTGACACATCCACTTTGCAAAAAGCTCCAGAGCAGAATTCCTTCTGGAGGGCAGATCATGGCTTGCCCCTGGGAAGGCACAGGGAGTGGGCAGCAGGCCAAAAACCTGCTGCTCTTTTCCATGGAGGAGTGGAGCTGCTGCAGACCGTGGCTGCTGCTGTGACAGCCCTGGAGCAGCTTGGCTGGAGGCGGCCCTACAGCAGCACACGCTGCTCTGACCCAAGGCTGGCACAGCCCAGGTCCCTCTGAGCCCCTGGAGTGTGACCAGCAGCACCCACCCAGCGTGCGGCCATATTCCCACGGCTGCAGCGGTGCCTCCCCTTTTTGAGGTGGTTCACACCCCAAAACCCACCTAGGAGACACTGGGCTGGTGGGCACCCAACAGGGAGGGCACAAAAGCACTGACGGTGCCTTGCCATCCTGGCACTGCCCGCTCCTCAGGAACCAAGGGTGCAGGGCATGGCACAACTGCAGGCTTAAAACCAGCCTCATCACAAACAGCACCCAAGAGGTCACCTGAATCACTCGTTCCGGCTTGAAATATTTACTTAGAAAATAAGTACTCTACTGATCTCACTCGTTTCCTAAAGGAATTTCAACCATACCAAAAATATCTACATACTTTTACAAAGTATACTGCTTTTAACCTCTTACTCATGTATTCACAAGAGCCCAAGAGGCAGCCTCGCTTTTGTTTTCTGCTTCCTGCACTGCAGCTAAGACAACTCCCTAGCTTTAAAAAACATGCAATAAAAAAAGATGCAATAACTACATAACAAATTTGGTAGTACTACAATGATCTAAATGTTTTGGCTTAAAGCTTCAGTACTAGCCAAAGTGTAAGAGCAACTACTTAGTCAGACTTACTAACAAATATCACAGAAGCATGAAAATTAAAGGCTTATTAATTCAAGATATAACACTTAAATACTTAGAGAAATAAAGTCACTAAAATCTTAGCTTATCCATACCAAGATAACCTTCAGTGTAGAATCAGCAGCTAACTCTTATATATATATATAAGACTACTAGAAAGACACAGGACAAAGATTTTAGGAGACTCAGGCAGGCAAATCCTTTATTCTCAGAAGTTTGAGCCATTTGCACAAGCTTTAATCTTGCTTTGATGTAAGAGTTAGCCTTGTTTCATCACTGTCCTTTAACTGCAAAAGCAAGTAAAATGCTTGCAAGTATGTTGAAAAACTTGAAACAACTTCTAATTGTTCTCTAAGTGTGAAGAGAACAGCGTGGTTATTCCATGCAAAGGAAAAAGCTGTATTTTAAAAGTACATTCCTGATGAATATCATCCTTCCCCACCTAGACATTGGCTCTGCAGCTGCCACTGCCCAAAGGCACCACCAACAAAGCTGCTTTCATCATCTCAGAGCTTGCTTTTTCTCTCTTTCATACCAATAAAATGTCTGTCAGATGCAAAGATTGTCTTACAATTTGTGGCCAGGCTGTACTAATTTAAGAACTCCCAGTATTCAAGATTTTGGAAAACATCGAGTACAAAGGCACAACACACCTACAGTGTGTCTCTCAATTACAGATTTGGGGCAAGGATGAGCCTGTTTCTCACTTTTTCTATTGAGATATTCTTTCCACTGATCCCCGTGCCTAATTCAACACTGTACGTACGTAGTTTCTTCTACAGTGACAAGAAAAGCATGAGAAAAGCCACGTGCCTTCCCCTACAACCCTGTGGTTTCCCTTCCCTCACATTACCCAAAAAAAGTCCAGAGAAAAGCCACCTTTCATTTTTCAGACCCAATGAAGCAGCACATCATCTTTAAGGGTAGCTCTTGTATTTGGGTTGCTTTCATGTAGGGGCTTGAGATGATCCTGCTGAACAGGCACAGCTCTGGGACACAAATTGGGTAACTAGGATTTCTGGGTTTAGGAAAACTTTAAGCCACATACTGAAGGTAAATGGGGTGTAATCACAGACAATACTTCTGCTGACAAACTAACAAAGGAAAACTGAAAAATTTCACCTCCTGCGTTATTAGGGAGATCTTGACCATGCCTGTTGCAAGATAATATGGCTGGAAACTGCCAAAATTGCTCGTGGAGCTTTTGAGAAAAGTTAATAATGGACTACTTGAGCAATGGAAATGGAACAGAGAAGGTATATCCTGCCTTAGTCTCCCGAAGCTGAATCTGAAAGTTACCAAGGACACTAAATTCTGTTCACTTGGTTGGCAAACACCTTTTCCATCAATCACATCCCTGGATGCCTTTTGCTTGCCTTCAGTCGAAAGGTAAGAAAAAGCACTTGGCCCCTTAAATTAAAGGCCATAAAACCCAAAGAGAAGCTTCCTTTCCTTTCCAGCATAGGCAGGCACCATTTATCAAAAGTATGGGATGAAAATCTGCTACTGGCTCCAAAAGCAACAATCTCTCTGAGCACTAAAACTTCTCAGAAAACAAGTAAAGCCAAAAGGATTTCCCTTTAAAAATCTCATTTCTTACAGTCTTCAAGAACTTGGAAACTTTGCAAGGTGCATATAATAGAATCTTACATGTTTATTGAAATCTGAATTTCCGGTGCACTTTACTTCACTTCTTCCTTCCGTGGGTATTTATCCCTATTTGGATTGGACTAGATGGCACTGTCGTGAATTCTGGATTTAATACATGCTTCTGAATGAAAATATTATTCTGCCTCTTCCTTGGATTTTGGGAGTTGCAGATAAATCCAAACAGCTTTTATCATAAAGCTCATCAGATGAAAAGGAAAAGCAGCCTCTAAGAGCTACAGATTAGATGCTGTTAAGTCCAGAGAGACCCCACACTTGTAGAATTTGGTTGGAATGACCTTTAAGCCCATCACATTCCCTCCCTGCCAGGAGCAGGGACACCTTCCACTAGCCCAGGAAAGTTGCTCCAGGTCCTGGGCAACCTAGCCTTGGTTCCAGGGATGGGGCACTCCTGCTCTGTTATGATGCCACAGCCATGCTCACCTACAGAAAATGGAAGAGAGAATTTCTGGAACATGGAACAACCCAGCTTGGGACAGGCTGGAAGCAAAGGCAGGGAGTGCAGCAAGACTTGTACAGAACCCTGCTGTACTTGCAGTCACACACCAAATTAAAACCAGAAGGATAAGAGACAGTTTAAAGCAGAAAATCCAACATCCAGTCTGAGTGCCTGTCCAAAAAAAGGCCAGCTTTTCCACAATTAATTCCAAGTCATTCTTCCATCCTGCAGCACTCCTCTGCCAGCTGTGTGCACACTGGCTGAGACTTTCACTCCAGAGCTGTATCAGGCGCTTGGGTTCTGTCCCTCCAAGTCAGTGGGACTCATCCCTGTACCACCACTGGAATTTATTCAAATGGTTTCCTGGAAAGCTAATGACCCATTTCCTATCTCGTCTTTCAAGTAAAGGGTAAAGCAGGCTCCTCTTCAGCCTCTAAAATGGGCCAGAGTAGGAGTCTCTCTGCTTTTTCGAGTGTGCTACGTCTTGTAGGAACACACCTACAGTGTGTGATCATTGTGCAAAATCCTGCCTTAATTAACACCACACGGAAATTCCTAAGTAAAACAAATAGCTAGAAAGAAATTT
Source organism: Oxylabes madagascariensis (assembly GCA_013400675.1). NCBI lineage: Eukaryota > Metazoa > Chordata > Aves > Passeriformes > Timaliidae > Oxylabes > Oxylabes madagascariensis. The sequence goes on along the minus strand of VYZR01107363.1, from coordinate 2,223 downwards.
CTTACAGACATTAAGTAATAGCTTTCACTGCCACCTCAAAAGAACAACATCTGGAAGGTCTGCCTGGAAAAACTTCCTAAACAATGAGGAAATCCACAGGGTGCATCCTGGGTGCCGCAGGGTCACACCCATGGTGCCCTGCGCTGGGGGGTCCCACCTGCCTGGGGGAGGAAAGAGATGGAAAAGAAGGGAAGGAAGAAACTGCATTTAAACAAACAAATCCAAAGCAAACGACTACAAGGCCTCATTGTCTGGACAGATGTCTGTTTATAGAAATAGGAAGCCAAGATATGGTCAAGCATACCAAGTATCTTTAAGAAAAAACAGCCTTCAGAGAAGTTCAATTTTTCATATGCTGAATAGATTTGACGATGCACCTGTTGAAATTACTGGTGTTAGGGGCTTGAAATCTTGCCACTTCTGCAAACTAAAAAAAGTTAGTCCTGACACACGACACGTGACAGAGCAGAGCTTCATCACCTACTACTTCCGCTGCTGAGATTGCAGAAATGGAAAATCATCAAGACTTTAAGGGCATTTCCATCTTTGCCTGCTGTAAGATCCTCATCCTTGATGGTTTCCTGTCTGCTGGTAGGGACACTAAGCAACGCTTTTCCATCAGCAATGATGATACCTCCTGCACAGTCTCTCAGGACATAGCACTAAGCTGCTTTAGCAGGCACTTTCAGCTGATTCCTGAACTTTATGATTGCACCCCAAGCCCGTAACTCCCCACCACCGCCCTGGACCACCGCCCTAGACCACCGCCCTGGACCACTCCCTCTTGGGTGTAGCACTCCTTAAGCATCATTAGACAATTCACCCAACAAACAACTCCCATCATAAGTTTAGCCCATGCCTCATCAAACTGAGAGCACAAATTTTTTTAATAAACGCTTTTCACATGACCAAGTCCCAGTCTCCTAATTATTACTGCCATGTTTTAAACTCCGTTTCACTCACATCCTGAATAATCCCCATGTAGTCCCACTAAAACTCCACAAAGCAGGATTATTTCTGCCACAAGTATCTTTTTCAAGGCCCCGGTCCAAAACCTAGAGGAATTACTATAAAATTTTCTTTTCATTTCAGAGGGCTTTAAATCATTTTACTGCTTACAATGTGTGTGTATTTAAAATATCTTACGGATTGAAATAGGTGGAAAAATATGTTTTCCATAGGACTGGTTAGAAAAACCAGGCTTGTGCTACACAGCACAGAAAGACACCTTTGAAACTGCTAAGGTTTCCAGACTAGTAATGCTGCAGTGCATGTGGTCTGGCCTTCTCCCACTTCCCCCGAAATATCCTCCACACACCTTCTCCCAGAGGACACAAACTGTACCCACTGCTCACAGGAGTCCCCGCTGACTCATTTTTCCATTATTTCACTATGACATTCATTTCCTTCAGGTAGCAGTAAGGAATATCAAGTCTTGACATTTTATTCACGATTTCAGCCCCCAACAATGAGAAATTTTCATTAATTTCTACTCGACAAAGACAAAAGATGTTGTAATGGCTTCCAAATTGTTACTTCATGAGATATAAACATATACAGAGATTTCCTGAGTGTTAAAATTGTTTTGCAAAGCATTTTCATCCCCAGCTAATTGTTTAGGTAGTTGATTCAAACTTCACAAGGGAGATCCCTGCCCTTGCAGTTTCAAACACAGCCTCAATTTCCCTGTGAAGACCACCTGGAAAATCATGCATTGGCATTGTCTATTCTCTTCTTAGGCATTGTTTGCAGCAGGGGATGCACATTATCAGGTCAATAATTACATTTGCCGACTTTCAGGTCATGATATTGCCCAGGTACTGCCCCATGTACAACCACACACAGCTTTGCAAGTTGGCTGGTACAGTCCTACCACATTTTCCCTAAGAGCATGGAAGCTGGAAGCAGTTTTAGGTGGAAATCCCAGGCTTCACATTCAGTAACTGAGACGCTGCATGGGATGCTTTCCTGGTTTTCTCTGAGGTTTGTTTCTCCAGCTGGTCTGACAAGGCTCAGCCCCATTCACCCACGGGAAACCACAGACAGCAAAGCGGCTCCCAGGCTCTACCTGGGGGTGCCCATGCTGAGGGCGGGTTCTTGAGGGGTTATAGAGGCACCTGTTTGACTCTGGGTTTGCATATTTTCAACATAATTTTACATCTCACATAATTCTTGTCCTCATTTGTTTCTCCTCTCATCCCACAAACAATGTGAGCAGACAGA
>VYZR01107360.1:52092-69725 GCA_013400675.1 Oxylabes madagascariensis | reverse complement strand
TTCTGTGATTCTATGATTCTCTGGTTCACCCGTGAGCCACCTGAAATGTATAATTCCTCTTTACTCACTGGGCTGATGGGTTTCCAAGACAGAGGATTTACTTCTTCCATACTCACTTCTCTTAGATGTTTCTGACAGTTTATCTCACATCCTGAGTTTTGTTTTGACTGTCCATTACTTCTGTGAGTTCAGAGTATCGATGATACAAGTTTGGATTGCAGTTTGGGGGATGTGAAAGGCACTTTGGTGAACTCAGCAGAGCCCTCTGGTCTACTCAGGACAGCAGGGGTTTGCGAGGGGATAACTTCTCTGTGGATCAGGTGTATTACCTTGAGGAAATACTTGCAAGGATTAAGGAGGACATGCCAGTAGCTGACCCTACATTGTTTCACTTGAAATATCTTGGGCTGCTGAGCTGCTGCTGAATCTAGAGTCCAGGAGAAATGTGTTGCATGTGGCAGCCGTCCCCTGTGGCGGAGATGCTGGGAGTGTTGGGGTCCCCAATTCCAGCAAAGGTATTACAGGAGGATCTCAACCATGATCCCCAGCTGCAGAAAAAGTATATCCGATTTAACCCAAAACCATACTCAAAAGAAATGAAAATTTCCTGCCAACTGGAAATGCTGTTTTTCTGCCAGCTCTATACCTGGCTCCAATTTCATCTCCTAATGGAAACAACCTGCAAGATCCTAATTACTGGCTGACAGCTTGGGACAGAAGAGGTAATGGCACTGCTAAATGCAGGAAGGAGATTTCATCAGGCCTTTGTCAACTGCCCTGCCTACTCATTGATATGAGGCAATGACTCCGCTGTGGATCTGTGGTCTGGCCCCAGGTCCCTGTCTCGGACCAGATCACTCTGCAGTATGGATGTGATCTGGATCAGCTGTGAACAGATGACATGGGATATAATGCTACCTTGGTGCTTTTATGTTTGCCTTATGTTGCCTGTGGGAGGCACAGACTGACAGATGACTTGGCCAGGAGCCTGGCAGTACAAAGTTAAATAGGTAGCAAGGAGTGGAGCAAGCTTCAACCACCAGAGGAAATTTTTCCTGTATCTTGGTTCTTCATAACTTTTTTTTTTTTGGTAGTAGGAGTTTTAAAACTGGATTCACCATACCAGTAAACCACAGCATCACCATTAGTACTGATTTTCATCCCCTTCCCTTCTGCTTTTTTTAGCTAGATTGTTTTGCAGATCTGACCTGGAGCTTGGCCTCACACACATTTCAGTCAGCACAACAAGGGGCCAACAAGAGCCACTGAGTGTGTGATGTCTAGAATGACATCCTGGAAGTAGAAAGGCGGACAGCAACCTCTAAACTCTCTGCCACCAAAGGATGTAGGTTGTGGGACTCCCCTCTCGGAGCTAGAATCTTCCATCCTAGCTTTTCAGGTGGCTTCAGAGGTGCTTCTTCTGGTGCTGAATGTTGTTTCTTTCAAATAACAGTTTGTCTTTCCTGCTCTTCTGTTCTTTTTTTTTTTAAATCTTTTCGGGTGCTTAAAACCAGTTTTGCAGTTTTTTTTTCCTTGCTGGAATTCTTGACAGTTTATCATTAGAATCACAAATTATATATTTAGAGGCCCTGTCTACAGATCCTTTTTTGCTCTGATGAACCTGAAGCAGTTAATGTAAGTGATTTTGCAGTATGATGTAAGAACCGTAAAGTGTTTTTTGTAGGCTCTTAGATGTGTTCATAAACAGTTACCCCAAATGTTCTCTATTAAATCTGTGCCCCACAAAATGGTAGGGTGGGTTGGCCTCGCTCTTTCCAGAATTCTTCATTCCTGCTTGTAGGCACACATGTGTAGAGATATACTGATGTGCCTAGTTTGTGTGGCAGCTAAATCTTTACATGATTTCATTGCAGCTCTTGTAAGGTGACTGTCTCTCTTGCTTCTGCAATGCTAGAAAACCTTGATGATTTTGTAATTTTAAGGTTAAATATTGGTAGACCTAATATAGATGTTGCATATATCAATCCATGTAAATGCATATATATATGTTGAAAAAGGAATGAAGTACAGCTATGCAGAAGGCAGAACCTTGCTTTTTCTGTATCAGTATTGATACATTAAAAACAAAGGGGGGAAAGAAAAAAAAATCCCAAACGAGAAACTCAAACCCCCTCCCAAATGCCCTCGACATTCTGTGGTGTGAAGACCCTCTGGGCTTTGCTCAAATCTCTTCTCCAGGTCTGAGTGAGAACAGGCCCGGAGATTTGTTGTCTCTTAACTTCTTTTAAGAGAGTTTCCTTTAAAAATCTGTTTATGGTTGGGGAGGACATGCCTGAAAAAATATTTGCACATAAAACAGCTGTTAAGTGAATCTCCACACACTGAGATCAAGAGAACGTGAAGAAATATGTACTTCCAAGGACCTCTCTGCCAACTTGGAGCCTCCTTCAGAAAGTAAATACAATCTCCCGACAAGTCTCTGGTAACTTAGTTACTGAAAAATAAATTGAGCTACTTAGACCCTTGAACCTTCTTATTTTTTTTTCTCCCCCTCCTGCTAGGTCTGAAGCAAATGCATAAAATTGTGCTGGAATGATATGCACTGAAGCCAAATAAGATTGATTTTAATGTTTCTTTGGTATGTTGTCAGCTAGTCAAGTGCAGGCAGCGATGGAGTTCATCTGTGTGTGAACTAACCACTTCCAGTGGTGCAGCCGCCAGCCTTCCAGCAATAAACTAAAACATCACAGAGCCCTTTTTAAATCTCCCCTCATTGCCCTCATTTCATCCAAAAGGATCATCACCTGTGAGGGGCTGTTGGAAGTGCAGTACAGTGCTATTAAGGACTTTTTCTTGTTTATAGTTTTAACTTGTCTTTCCTTCTTTTACCTGGCCCCAAAAGCAGAGGGTTCACTGTGGTGGCATGACTCCGTTTTGCTCTGGGTTTTTTTTTTGTTTAGGGGTGCCATTTGGTACTGGAGTCCTTCTGGTCAGGGTGCTTAGGTCCCAGTTCTCTGCTGGAACTTCATGGCCCTTTAAAACGCTCTGTGGCCACAGCCAGAAGCGGTTGGTGGTGCGCTACAGATGTTTTTACAGTTCGTTTCCGAACAGCTGCTTTTTCCCTCTTTCGTCTGTTTTTCCTTTATTTATCAAGTCCCTGAGGAAGGCTGACTGCTCACAAGCCTAGCAGGGGTCCCTCTGAAAGAGCCGTAGCACGGAGCCCGGGGGCAGACCCCCGGCAGCACCTGCTACTCCTGGGGGGGCGTCACTTCAGCAGGTTGCAGTGAGCCCAGGCACGGGGCTCTGCAGGCTCAGCGCGGGCAGACAAGCCAGTGTATCTGCAGCTTCTCCTAAAATGGTCTGGGAAAAAGATGGAAAAGCACTTGAAACAAGGGTTGGTTGTGCCAGAGCCCCTCTACGGTGGCTGGAGCTGTCCTCTGCCTTGAGGGCATGCCATCTGAATAGCTTTTGTCCAACTATAGGTCCTTAAATGAGCTCCCTGGATTAAAGCATCAAGGCACGAAGCCTATCTGTCATCCCGGAGAGGAGTGCACGCTTGCTCACCTGCTGCTGCCATCCACCCACGGTGTTCCCTCATGTACCTTCAGTAGAGATTTGTCCTCTACTGACATAAAAAGTTTTGATTGCAGGTAGTGGGCAGAAGGAAGAATGAAAACAAGCCAGAGGGCCCTCTTTGGCCAGCTGACAAAAATTCCCAGGCGTTCGCGACCAGTCCTTGGCTCGTGAGACGGATTTTTCCCATTCATACTCCCTTTCAGCAGGCAGATCTCTGTGGATTGTTTCAGGGGAAGAAGTCCAAAGATGAATCCTTTCTCCATTTGCACTCTAATGTTTCCTAACTTGTTTGCAAAATCACAAATATATTTCATCTGCTGCTTTTTCTTTTCATTTTTCTTTATGGCAGTTCCTTTCTTCGTTGGAGTGCAGGACAAGTGAATGCTGTTGGGAGGCTTCAGGGTTGTTACAGCCATGTTTGCTTCTGTTGTGTGGGCCGATATATGTGGGGCTTCTTTTTCCCAATGAAGTTTTAAGTTTTATAACAGCAGATTTCAGACATCTCCTGGACTGGAGGATGCTGATGGAATTGGTTGGTTGAGGGTCCAGTCCAGCTTTGTTAACTCGAACGCCTGTCAGCTCTTTTGTCATTGTTTTGTCAAGTCTGGGCTGGGCAGATAATTACTAGTGACAACTTCACAACTCTGAGAAATAAGGTTGATTTTTTTTTCAGTTCAGACCCTCAGAGCAGCAGCTGGAAGGTTGGATGTCAAACCAAAGGGCTTGCTGGATAAAGAGACAACTGGTAAAACGATTTTGCTTTTCGTGATTCTTTTGTAAAAGAGCTCAGCTGGCCACCCCTAACAATGAGTTAAATTAGCTGTGTGGTCTTGCAAAAGGAAGTGCAAGACACTGCCATTCTCTTTTAATAAATGGCCATCGTGCTCTGGCTTCTTGCAGAGCATGGGGAATGGGGGCAGGTCTGGCAGGGAAGGAAGAAGCAATGAGAAATCAAATTTGAATAGAGTAGATTTTATGCAAGCTGTCAGGGAGCTTTGTGTCCTGGGGAGGAATGACAGGGAGCCTGAAGGACAGTCTTCTCCTTGAGCTGATTTCTGGGCATCCTCAGCAGAGGGTGAGGTGGAAGTTGCCTGCGGCAGGGGAGCAGCAGGGTCAGAGGGCAGCACCACTGCTGAGGGTCCTGCCTGTCCAGGGGCAGGGGGGAAATGCCTGAGGTTGGGTGAATTCGGTTGGGCTCCTATCCAATGTGTGCTTGTACAGCAGGCAAGCCAGAAGGTAGCAAGGATTCCTGAGAGAGGGTCGAGGCAGGAGTGTGGTGGCACTCATCCTTTGGACTGGGATCAGAGTGCCCATGAAAGAGAATGATGTGTAAGTAATCATTGTGTACACATCCCCATGTCTGTCCTTCATACCTGTTGCCTAGTTTCATCACACAGCTGGATCAGAGATGGACCCTTCCCTCTCTTTCACTTGAGCAGACTACTGTTCTGCAAGTGGTTGGAGGTGATTTCTCATTTGAAACACCTTCCAGCTTAGCTTTTGAAAGAGAAAGTCACTTTTTGTTGGCATTTGAGTTGCGTCACTCCTGTCAATACTGCCCCTTCTACATCACTGCCACTGATCTGCATCTCCCATGCCAGATTAAGTGGATTGAAGCTGAACATGCCAGACTTGTGTGGTGTCGTGGAAAGTTAAATGCCATTTCTTTGCCTGCTGAGTCAGGAGGGCCAAGAACAGGGATGCCATTTGCTAGTAAACTCATTTCCATACTTTAGGTATTTGGCAATAGCTTTGAGCTGTTTTCTCTTTCTATTGTAGCAGTTGATTTGTTTCAGTGCTTATCTGCTGTTGAGGTAAACTTCAGAATTAGCAAGGTGACATGCAGTTTGGTATCAGCAAAAAAGTTATGCAGCAAGTTTTTCCTATGATTTTATCATTATTACAGCATTTGCAGTATTAGGAAACGTGCTGTGAAAAATATTATTAGGCTAGAAAGGTGTACTTGGCTTTCACATTTTTAAAGATGTTCTTTAGGACAAAACCACTTTTTAAGGTCAATGAACCTTGAAGTTCATTAAAGTTAAGTAACAGTTGGGATTTTTTTATATCCTGAAGTGAGGCACTTTTATTCCTAATAAATAAGAGGTCTGATTTCTTTTTTCAGTTCATGTAGGTTTACCAGTCCTGCCCAGATGCTAGCTTAGCTAGACAGCTCCCTTTGTCTTTGAAACCTACTTGCTTCTGATTTAGGTTTGAGCACCACAAAAGCTTAAGCTGATACTTAAACCTGTGTACTTGGAAAAGACTCATTAAAATTTGAGCGGAATGTAGTCAACTTGAAAAGCTGTGCATGTGAATACCATTTTGAGGAACTGATGAAGCATTTGTGTTCAACTGAATGAGAGCGCTGCTTTGTTCTGTGTAGATTGAGAAGCATAACCATGCATCTTCCTGAGAGCCTCTTTTTGCAACCCCTCCTCTTACAGAGTTGCTACCAGCTGACTTCAGTGAAGGATGCACGCTGAGAAACTTTGTCACCCATGATCTTTGCGTTTCAATGACTATTTGAAAACACTGTGTAGAAGTCCACCCCTTTAGAGAAGATTATGGGAAAGCACTTAATTTTATTTCTGTTTAGGATTATTTTTGGCCAAGTTTTTTTTTACCAAAAAGGGCTTAGTTTCAGAATACTAAATGTGAAAATCTGTACTGCATGACTTCATTTATTAACAACAGAAAAACTGTCCCATATGCTTTACTGGCAGGGAAAACATGTTTTTACATAATAGAATTAGAGTAGAAAATATTGTTCCCTCTTGGAAACATTATAGCACATTAAATATGAACTTGGGAGCTACATTTCCAAACAGTTTGGTTGTAAAAGCTTATTACAGTTTGATGTATGCTCTAATATCTTTAATTTATGTTGGTTTCAGGCATATTAATTAGCTAAGAAAATGTCAATTGATGGCTGTAAAATTATGAATTTGTATCTTGCCACTCCTGAGTCTTCAAGCAATTTTCAGGGACTACCTTCACTTTTGTGGGGCTTAAAACTGGAAAGGCAGTTTTCCTGGCTAAATTAGTGAAGGAAGTACATACACAACCAACCTTCTACGCCTTAAGAGCTACTCCAAGCATTGACATTTATGAACATACTGTTTTGTTTGGTTTATGCTGACATCTGTAAGCCTTGATCTGAACTGGCGCTCTCCTGTTGTGCAAGGCAGTCTACATAAGGATCAACCCTTGTCTAGGAGAGTTCACAGTCTAATTAAAACTGGATGCAATAAGTAGCTTTGCCAAAAATTCAAAAGGGAATGGGAAGAGGGAAATGGTAGAGCACGGTGGTTTTTGTTGTCACTGGATTCACATTTAAAAGCCCGCAAATTCATAGGAAATTGTGAAAGCAGTATTTTAAGTTATGAAACTCATTGTTTTGCTGGTACACTGCATTTTTTCACAGTTGGATTTCTACAGCTGTGTTCAGATGAAGGTTTGAAGGTTGCAATGGTAGAAATATCTCCTGGTGGGAGGCTGGACAAGTGCAAAGCTCATGGAGACACATCTGCTGGAGTCTTGGACTTAAGTGCTGCAGCCTCAACCGTCAGCAGCACAGTCCGCAAAGAAATACAGGCAGAGAACTAATAAAAGTCTCTGCATTATTACACTCCCACTGGGCATCCTTGACCAGACATGTAATATATGCCTTGACCTCTTCACAATTCCAGGTTGCTCCTGGTCCTCTCTCTGCCTTTGATTACAAGCAAGTTGCAACCCATGTTGCTGGTAGGAGTGAGCCCTGCTGGAAAAATGTAGGTGTTGCCTTTTAAAACAGGAGGGTTAAACCACTACTTGGTCCTCCTTAGGAGTCCTGTGGACAGGTTTGGAATGAGCAGCAGCAAGACACACTCTGCAGTGCTGTTCCACTGCTGTCCTCTTTCTTCTACCTGGGGACATGGTGGCTGCATCCCTCTTGTCTGTTAAGGAGCCTTTCCACAGGGATTGGCAAGAAGGACTCCTTCTGAGATGGCTTCCAGTTGACATTTCTTCTAGAACCTGAACTAGGAAAAACCACTGCCCTTCACCATCCCCTCTAGAAAGGTTACAGTCATTTCATCAGGAATTTATTCTTTACAAACATTTCATCAGGAGTTTATTTGTTCAGGGCATGCTTCAGCACAGCAGGGCCAGTAAGAAGAAATCTTTGTGGAAACACCTGTGTCATAACAAACCTACTGTCATTAAGAAAAGAAAGAAGTTTCTTGTAACTCTGGATGTATGAACTAAATCTTATATTCAGTTTTTATATTTAAACCCTAACCATTTTTAATATAGACTATTACTGGAGAGGGGGAGGAAAGAACTCTCTTTGGAGAGATGCCTTCAGACAGTAAATGGAGATCAGAAAAAGTATTTGAAGACTGGCCTAAGCATGTTTTAACAATACTAAAAGAAACCAAAGGCAAAATTCATGGTGTTTTTTGTTAGCATATTAAGTGAGCTTTTGTTATCATCCTGACTGTCTGGTCAGAGAATATTTTATTCATTAGGCAGAGCAAGCTGGAGTACAACTTTCTTTACTTTGTCTTTTTGTTGCATTGTGTGTTAAATATTCACATGTGCTTTTATGAGCAATGAGGACAGCGTCTTGGGTCCCAAGTAAGGTAGGATTTGAGTTAAGATTTTTGATGTGAACACGCATAGGTGAGAACTAATGAATACCTCTGTCAACTGGGATTGTAGGGAACTCTTTGAAAAGACTTCAGGTGTTCTTGAAATCCCACCCATGAAATATCTTTCAAAATACCTCTTCCCTCTGTCTGTCACAGAAGTCTAGGACGTGGTGTGATTTGTCATGGAATTGTTTCAGTCCCAGCTCTTTGTGACAGCAGCAGCTTGCAGGCAGATGGGTGCTCCCCTGATTTGCTTCACTAGCCCAGACTTCAAATGAGACTCTCTGTAGAGTGAGATTTAAGAGCACTAGAAGCTGCGCTCACATGGTTTGACTTAAGGAGGTACTGGGTTCCTGTGACTGTCCTTGGTGGCAGTGGGGCTTGCAAGTGGCACTGCTGCCCCAGGTGTGTGTAACTGAGCCTTTGCTGAGGCTGCCATTGGCATCTTTGTCCAGAAAAGCTCCTGTTCGTTTTGTTGGCCTTTGGGTTAGACCCTGAGTTTGGCAGGCTGTACTTAATCATGCTGTCACTGAAGGACAGCCTATTTGTTCTTCCCAGTCTTCCCATTACCCATGTTTATGGACTGCCAGCAAGTGCCGTGGGCTGTTAGCTGCCTCTCCGTGCCCACGCTGTCTTCATAACCAGATATTTCCACAACAGAAAAGGGGATTAGTCACAGGAGGAAGCAGGTGTGTCATATGTAGGAAAGAGCATGATTGAACAGTGGTGTTTTCTGCTTAGGCTTCTCCAGCGAATTGGAGGAGTCATCCTCAGCACGGCTTTCCCTGTGGTTCAGCTGTGAGGCTCAGGGACAGAAATACCCCCAGGCTAACACCTGCATTTTTTACAGAAGCATGCTGCCTTTAACCAGTGGGACGTTTTCTCCTTTCTGCTTGTGAGCCTTTGAAGAAGGAGGAAAAAAAAAGAGTTCTTGAATTCACAGTAAATATAGTTGTTATTATTCTTTTGTCCTTTTTTAGCTAAAGGCTTTCCATGTCTTTCTTCTTGAAATTGTTGGGTTATTTCTGCTGAGTTTTGTCACCCCTGTGATGACTGGGGATCTGAGCACCCTTGTCTGAGGAAGGTGATGTGAAGGGGAGAGAAGTTTTGGCTTGGTGCTTTCACTGAGGGCAGTGGGAAGCTCTTCTCCTCCTGTTGCTCTGCTGCACCTGTGTCTGCCATGCTGTGTTTCTTCCTGACTCTCCTGGTGGGCCAGCAGCCGAATGTGGGTTTCCAGAGTGATGCTGTAGTTACTGGGGTCATTTTGACTTTGCCTTAACCATAGCAGGCTCTAGTTATAGCAGCAGTTTTTCTCACATGTCAGACTGCCCCCCGTTTGCAGAGGGAAGGTGTGTACCTTGATTAAGGCTGCACCTTGGCATCCTTCTTACTTTTCCCTATATCAAAATGGCCACATATTTCTGCTTTTTGAACCTAGCCTGCAGTTGCCGTGGAAGGCTTTGTTTTTGTTTTATTTAAAAGCTTCATTTTTGATTGTTATGTTGCTAGACCGAAGTTGAGCTCTTTGTCATTGGCTTTAGAGATGTTGAAACATGTTAGAGAGAAACCTGAGAGAATTTTTACTGTGAAGCTGGTTTCTGCCTGGTTAGGTGTGAGTTCTTCTTAAAGAAAAGCAAATCCAGATGAAGGGAAAATTGTTTCCTCTTTATCAACGTTTTAGGAGTAAATTTCACCTTCAGCTGCACCTGTGTTGCAACTACTCCCATGGCAAAAGGGGACAGAATTTAGGCTTTGATGCTCTGATCTGCTATGAGACAAGGTTCAAATGGATTTTTCCCAGTCACATGTTGCTTGCATATTTTTTTTTCTAATGTACTCATCAATAGTTTTAAGAAATGGCTGAAAAGGTCCAGAATGTAGGTTTATTGTTATGCTACTGTTGTCCAGGCAATTCAGAGTAAAACACTACAAGTATTTTGAAAGAGACAAAATAAATAGTAGAACTTTGTACCTCACTACCCTTCCACTGTTGCTCTGCATATCAACTGCAGTAATGAAGTAATAACACAAAGATGGTCACCTCTCTGGAGTGGTTTCTAATCTGCAAGCAGAATTTATGGGGGTACATTGTTCAGGAAACTTATTTTCTCTATGGCACATACTGCAACCAAGTTTATGAAATGATGTGTTGCTGAAAGTAATCCCTTGTATTTTGACAGCAGCTTCTGAAACCCCCTACCTAGTTCAAGGATTATCTTAATCTGGATCAAGAGATACAGATGAGAGTTTGTAGGAGGCAAAAATATTTAGGGGTGTTTTATGTACTTCAGGCAGCTAAAGAGAGATCATGGACAAATTTTGCTGATATCCTAATTACAGTGAGTATCCAAAATGAGTAAGGATAGATGCCGTGGTTGGACTGTGTACTTAACTCTCTGATATGAATGGATATTGCTAACAGGGTCTCTCTTCTGTCTGATGGTCATCCTGGGAGCACTCTGCCATGCACGTGGGGAAAGAAAATGGTGATAGAAACAACAGGGAAGCAGCACCTGGGTATGCAGTTATGTTAGGAGGTGTTGTTCTTGTTCAGAGGAGGCATGGCAAGGTGTTCAGAGACCTCTGTGTTGCTGCTTTCTCTAACCTCCATGGTTCAGAGATCCTATCATGAGGATGTGGTCAAAATATTTGGTCACTTGTGAAGGAAAGATGATTGTAAAGAGCACGGGAAGACACAAATGATATGGGAAGGTTTGAATGCGAGTAGCCTTTCACATTAGCTAGTATAAACTGGGGGGTTTTGCTCATAAAGCATAGCCAGTCAGCAAGTGGGATGGATGGCATTCAAAGATGGTCTCAAAGTAGTTTTGTATTCTTTCCATCAGGGGCAGGAAGCAGACCTTCTCTGTCAGTAAAATATTATTGAAGAAAGAGCCTTGTTCCAACTGGTGACAGGGCCAGCCAGCATCATCCCTCAAGTAATTGTATCCACCACAAAAGGGATTTTGTGTCAAAGGAGCCTGACCTGATCCATCAGGTGGGTGAGGGGCTCCTTTAATTGGTCTGAAATTATGATTTCGATGATAGACATGGAGAGCAATGAAGTTAGGCTTGGCTAATTGCAGGCTTTCTGAGCAGCAATTAACATGTCAGAAGTGTAGTTATGCTTGAGGGAAATGCTGATACTTTCCTTGCCTCCTATTAAAAAAAAAAAAAAACCAAACCAAAACCAAAACAACAAAACCACAAATGGAAGTCTCCTGTAAACTAATGCAAACAATCTGGTAATACTTGGGAACCTGTTTGTCAGTGGTGTGACCCGATGGCGGTAAAGTGGGCTGCCAGCAGCTCTAGCTTTGCTCTTACTGAAAGCAGAGAGGATNATGGCAAGGGGGTGAGGCAGAGCCTATCCCTGGAGAGAGCAGAACACACACACCACCATGTCCAAAATCCACGCAAAACAAATGCATTTTTTCCAGCTCAGCTAGTGTTTTCTGCTGCACAATAAATGCATGTAAGGCATCATCTCCCCACGACGTGGCAGTAGCTGCCTGCAGAGCTCGTAACTCAGGGCTTTCCCATATCCAGCCCTTGTCATCAAGTGACACTGTTTATTCTGGATGCTACAAGCTGTGCAACAAATATGGCTTTGCAAGAGGGTTGGAGAGTTCTGCAAAAAACACCACGTGCAAACCTTAAAATTTTAATTTATTGTCAGACATAGGGATAGTGAACCATGGCTGTGGTAGAAGAACTGCACACATCTACATCTACATACACATACACATGCACACAAGTGCAAAATATTATTTCTTGCATCAAACAGCTCTTGACACATAATGGACTTTTGGCTAAGTTTTGTGTGAAAATCTGCCAGAAATCCCTGCCCTCTGGGGCAATGTTGAATACAGAGCATTTTGTGGACAGGGGATGTATGAGCCTTGTTAATGCCCCTGGCAGCTGTAAGAATTGCCAAGTCTATAAAAGCAGCTTATCTCCTGAGGAGGAGAGCCCCCTCACCAACCCCCTCCAAAATTAGACAGATTAACTTCCTAAGAAATGGAGAGTTATTCCGCCCCAAACCTACGCTGCTCATTCAAGCTAATCTCTGGAGGGCTGAAAGGCCTCTTGTCTGTGATTGGAATCATATGATAAAGCCTTGCTTGCTTTCTCTTTTATTGTGCCAAAAAGTTTTTCTTGCTTTTGATCTAGCTGAGAGCTGAAGTGGCTTTTAGTCTGTTTATGTGTCACGTGGAGCATTTTGAGACAAGAATTTTGGGTCTTGTCTCTGTGTTTCTGGCATGGTATGTCCTCATACCCCATGTGGTGCTCTCCTCAGGCATCAGCTGTACCTTCCCCTTCCTCGTGATGGTTAAGAGCACCTCCCAGGGAGCTTTTCCACTGACACAGTGAGGCAGAATGCAGACTCAACAGGGGTAAAGTTATCTCCATTTGCAGACTGTATTCTGTAGGCTGAGAAGGAGAGAATGCTACAAGAAATTGTGATCACTCCTCCTCTCCTGTGTCCTGGCCCCACGCTGGGGAATGACACTTGTGTCTTCTGCTTCTGTACTCAGGCATGACCTGTACAAATACTGTTAGTAAACACTGAATTGCACTAGCTGCACAGTAATCAGCAGATGCAATGAATAATTTTTGCCCCACTCTTCTCTGTGATCTTCTAATCCTTGCCTGATGAACACCAAGTTTACTTCTGAAGAGGTCTAACTTTGGCATAGATGTGTGAGGGCTATAAATGTTGTGAGTTTTTTCCCCAAAAAAAGGCTTACTTTCCACTTTATTAAATGCTTGAGAGTCTTTTACATCAAAAATCTGTTACAGATTTTTTCCTAAGAACAAGCACTCTTTCCTCCTCCCACACACACAAAAAAAAAAAAAAGTCCCAAGGAAAAAAGGAAATCTTTCCAATGTTCAATACATCAGGATTGTAAAAAGGCAACAAGCCCTGAGTGCCTGGGTGACTTCTATGCTCCCCAGGACTGGATCCTCATTGCTCTGTAGAGCTATAGCACACAGGCTTTGCTTGGACATGCTAAGATTACATTTCAGAAGGGCAGGAGTTCTTCCTCTACACAGTGTTTTCAGTGCTGATGCCAGATGCTGATGCTGTGGTGTCCCCCATGCTGCTGCAGCTGTGGGTGTCTGTTGCTGCAACCTTCCCCTCTTGGCATGAAGAGTTTATGGCAGAGCCAGAGCTCGTGGCAGAGCCAGAGTGTGCTAATGCTTGGCTGGTGCTGGGGGAAGCCGAGGGACTGATGATGATGTGGGCTGCAGAGCCCCCCACGGCTGGTTACTCTGTGCTTTCCCAGGGTGCAGTGGATTGGTACCACTCCTGCTTTGTTTATTGCCAGCTGGGATTGAGGGTCCTGGGAAACACTTGTCCCTGAAAGACCTGAAAGGAGCAAGAAAAGAGGAATAGCAGGACGTGGTTAGTTGAGCACTTAATAATTTGGGAATAACAAGGCAGGCTTCCAGACTCTCTTCTGATAAGATGTAACACTCTAAACTGTGTCAAAAATGAGGCTTCCAAAAACATCTGAATTTGGATCATGGCTCAGACCGTGGCTCCTTTCTGATCTTGTGTAAATCATGGAACTTCCCCTAAGAAACATAAGGGACCTTGCCCTTTGAACCTGTGGTTCTTGGCTCGTCCCTCTTCTGGCTTTGCTGTTCAACTCCTGGAAGCCATTCCTGTTTGCTGTCAGGTTGGGGAACTGACTGCTCCCTCTTCTCTTTGCAGAACAATGGGAGAAGAGTAATTTATTCATCTGGAAGCTGGTTTCTGTCACAACAAAGTTTTTGCCTTCCTCACTTTTTTGGTCTGTCTTGCTGGTCTAAAGTCTGAATGACAATTAAAAGCCTGCCTAGCTAGTGTCGCATGAGGAATGGAACATTTTGGAGTAAAGGAAGGAGTAATGATATTGTTTTCCTGAACCCTGGAGACATGTGATGTTTTGGGCAGGAGAGCCACTTATCACTGAGCATCCTGAAACTCCTCTCTGTATCAGGAGAAGAGGGGGGCATCTGCCTCGCTCACTTTGTTTGGAAGAAACAAAAATGCTTTTAACACACAGTCTGTACTATGCTGCATGCATGTATTTGTACCATTCAAAAGCATTGTTTTTTTAAAGACCTTTGTTGTTTCCCATTAATTGATCAGAAATACAGTAACCAGCATCACTTCAACTGTGCTTTGTTTCCTCCATCACTTCTGTGAAGGCCAGCATGGATGTTTTGGTGGTTGTGTTAGTGGAAGCTGTCACTGAGGGCTTGCCTTTATTTTTTTCTTTCTGTGATGATTATAACAACTTGATGTTTCTTAAACCATCTGTGACAATTAGTACCCTATTGTTTTCCTGCTTTGCAAGCAGGAAAGGAGAAATATATATTTTCCTTTACAACAAACTGGTCTTTGTCAGATGTTGGCTCTCTTAGCCTTGGTGAGCTGGACTGCCACAAATGGGCTCATCGTAAATATCTAACAATATGTAGTTCATGCCTCATGGTTTTTGAATTATGGAATCATATACTTATATACAGGTATGAGAAGGGCTCTGAATCCATTCAGCACAGGTGAGATTGTTATCCAGGCAGTAATTAGCTTGAATAGGAGAATGGACTTAACTGTTTCCCTATGATAAGTTTACAGAGTTCAGACGTTGAGATGCTGATGTTGGAAGTTTTTTTGCAATTACACCGATTGCTTTTCTTCTCACAGCTTATCTCTGTTTTAAATGGTTCAAAATAGATGGCATTTTAATTGTACAGATGGATCAGATACTCTGGAATGAAACCAGATCTTTCCCAGTGAGGGTCATGCTGAAGTTTTCATGTAACGAGAATGACTATGAATCAATTACTTGGGACTTCATTATGACGGAAGAAAACAAACATGGCATCAACTGTGGATTTAGCATCCTTTGTTTCAAAAAGGAACTTGCAGAACCATTTAAGGCAAAATAGAATCCCAGAGAGAAGCATCAAAGGGTTCAAATGAGAGCATAAAATACTGTACAATGAAAAATGTCACAAGAACTCCAATGCCTTAGATATGTATGTGAAAAATTTCAGGCTGAGCCTTCCCACACTATGGGAGGTCATCAAGTAAAGCAGAGCTAGCTCTGTTTATCTCCAGTTGAAGCGACACATGACTTCATTTGGGTTTTAGTCTCATTACTGCTGAAGTGTGAAGTGTCAGGTTAAAAAGACTACACGCTTCTCACC
Source organism: Oxylabes madagascariensis (assembly GCA_013400675.1). Classification (NCBI taxonomy): domain Eukaryota; kingdom Metazoa; phylum Chordata; class Aves; order Passeriformes; family Timaliidae; genus Oxylabes; species Oxylabes madagascariensis. The sequence goes on along the minus strand of VYZR01107360.1, from coordinate 54,345 downwards.
CCTAGGGATTGCTCTGTTTTAGTGGGTCAGGTCAATGCTGTGGCTCAAAACATTTCAAACTATTAATGTTTAATACATTTTAAACTGAAGTCCTTGAGAATGTAAAATTAACCCTGCGGATGTCTGTGGTTGGGACTTCTTGATATTGAACTGTTTCAAGGAATATAGTGTGCTGGCAATGAAAGGCTGAAACAAAACCAGAAGAAGATATTTTTCTCAAACCCCATTGTTCTTCACAGAGTGGTCCTGGCAGTCTCTGTTCTCTTGCATCCTCAAACATTGCAGGGATGAATTACGTTACACAAACATGTCAGTCTTGGGCTATGAGAGAAGAGCAAGTCTCCAACCTAATTCAAGCAAGAAAGTGCTGCTACTTTTCAGCCAGGAGCTTCCCATTTCTGACTTTGCCTTCTACATTCTGCCTGTCATATACTGAAACTGAAAAGAAAAAAAAAAAATCAACCATCAGTCAAAACCAAACTAGACAAAACTGAAAAAAACCAGGAAAAACTCAACAAAAAAACCCCAAACCAAACAAAACGAAAGCCCTCAATAGCCCTTACCTAGAAGTGTGAAGGTTGCAGTTTCTATTGCCATTTTAGAGGCAAAAAAGAGGAGACAGAGTGCCCTCCTAATGCCCAGAGTTTAAAAACCTTCCATGAGCTTTTCCAAGATACCACACAATACCTCTGGTGTCATTTGGCATTGTAACTGTAGTGGTAGATGTCTGAAATGAGTAACTAAAAGAAATTGCTGTCTTCTTCTATCTTGTCAGGAATATCACTTTTTTGGTGATTTATCATTCCTTGTTAAGTCTAAATAATTCAGGAAAGATTGGCTAAGAAACTGCTTAATATACTGCCTTTTTTGGAGTGGCATGTGGACAATTTGCCTTAGTCATAATTTTAAAGGAATGCAATGGTCTCTACAGTATAAAATCTTAAGAGGAACATATTTCTGTGGTGGTAACATTCTTCATTCAGACCTTTTTTTTAACCTAGACTACTGGCACATTTATTTCAGAAAGGCATAGATTATGTCAGTGTTGAGTTTGTGGCTGTGTAAAACAGTGGGAAGATGAGTTAAATTCGTGTATATTGCTTTGTGGCTTACTTTTTATATGATTTAGTAGAAGGAAGCACAAGTAATTAATTGTTTCAAAATTTAAGACCAGTGTTGTTCTTCTAGGTGTATCATCTCTTAAGGTCGTTTCGCAACTTTTGTTGTTGAATGTCAGAAGAAATATTCTAATCAGCAAGGCCTAATGGAGGGATGTTTCTAAAACAGGATTATGAGTCGTGTAAATCTTTCTTTAGGAGCCTTTTTCACTGTCTTGAACATCTAGCTGGTGTGTTACAGTCTGTTACTCTGGACTTAGTGGAACAAATAGCTCAGTTGAGATCCTGGTTTTGAATTTTATTTTTTTTTAATTGAACATTTGTTCTTAGGAAACAGAAAGGCTTAGAAAGATGTTGATATTTTCCCCTAACCGCCAACACTGGAGTTGTCTATTTTTATTTACTTTGAGAGGGAGGGGAAATTGGACAACTGGTTGAACCACAGTAACCAGCATCTCATTATTTTTGATGCTTCCTTAAACTTCTGAAACCTTGAGACTGTAAGGAAAGCATAGAGTTGTCTTTTTTTTTTTTTTTTTTTTAAATTTGAAAACCACATATAATCTGGCAAAAATTCCAGTGCTTTCAAGGAATGACAGGATATACACTCTTGTCTTTGATCCATACATTGGGAAGGGTCTTGCCTGCTACCCCATCCCCACCCTCCTCCTCTTTGCAGTTTAACTTGGATTGTCAGAAGTGGTTTCAGTGTATAATTCTTTGCAGACAGTAATCGTTGTACATCCCTACAAGAGCTAATTTGGCTGGCAACCCCCCAAAAATAAAGCTCGTGGTCCTGGTGTTTGCATCCCAGCTTACCTTGCTGTGAGATGAAGCACTTTTTAGCAGATGAGCTGTCTCAAGGCAAAGTGGAAGAGCAGCTCTCAAGCTGGGAAAGGAGTGCACAGTGTGGATGTTGTTTTTCCTTTGTGGTTGGGTGCAGGCAGAAAAGGATGAAAATGTGGTTCAGAAATCAAATGCAGACAACCTCTGTTCTCTCTGGAGGACTGCACAGAAAGTGTGTGTGTGCAGGAGACATTGCTGACCACTGACCACATCCCACTCACCCCCCATTAGGGATTTTCAGAGTCCACAAGCAAGCCGATGGCAAGAGACTTGTGTGTGTGTATATATA
>VYZR01107360.1:25580-51996 GCA_013400675.1 Oxylabes madagascariensis | reverse complement strand
TTTTATTTTTTTTTTAATGAGAGGCAGTTTATTGTGAGCATCTCTTCTAAGCTTTTGCAGCTGGTGAGTTGGGTTTATGTCTGAACTCGAGGCTTTATCTGGGCTGGGAGGGGGTGGGAAATGTTCCATAGACAAAGAATGGGGAGTTTATTCTGGGCATTTGCAAGTTCTTCCTGAGGATTTAAACTGTTTGTAGATCTAGACCTCAGATTCAGCTGCCCTATGGAAGGGGATTTGTCTTCTCTGTTTTCACTCTATCCCCAGCATTTTGAGTACAGTAGCATAAAGCTTTGAAAATACTGCACTGAATAGTCTCAGTCTTAAAAGGCTTTATTTCAAAGTGTGGTTGGCCAAGTCTAGACAAGTGGCTTAACCCTGTTCAACTCCAACAGGTCATATGTTTCTAACTCACTTACAGCTTGCATTTAGAAGTTAAGCTCTACCCTCCTGGGATCTGGGCCGGTGCTTCCGGCCCATGTCCTGGCACTCCAGCATGGCAGGGGCTTGCACTGAGTTGGCAGAGCGCTGGTACCTCCCAATCACCCTAGCTTGCATGAACACTGGTGCGGCCAGTCAAACTTCTGTAAACAGACTCTAGCATCAGTCCTCTCTCATTAGCCTTGACAACACATAAAAGAGGCTAAAATCCACATTTTTGCGCTCAGAGGCTTTTGTCAGCTTTATCAATTCTATTTCATGTGCTTTCCAACTGGGTTTGTATATATCATATAAGCCTTTTCCCCCTTGTCCGATTAATCAGAGCTAAATCTAACATGGAGAAGGAACACAAGTTTCCAAAATTCTTATTCCCTTGATGAACCTCTGTGCTTGGTAAGAAAAAGCCAGGTCCTTGCCACTGCTCTCCTGGTGAATGTGCTGGGGGTGACTAGGGAACCGGTAACTTGTTTCCCTCTCTGACTTTTCAGGTGCTTGAGGGAGAAGCACACATCATCTCCCCCTGGTGTCTCTCTAGTGGTCTCTGACAGTGCAGTATGCAAACAGCCTGGCTCATGTAGCCAGAAGGAAGGGAGGATTTCACCTGATGTAAATTTAGTTTTCAAGCAATTGTCTTAATCTCTTATTTGTGAGGTAAGAGAAGTAGATGGGGTGTATGTGTCACAGAAGTGCTCCTCCCTTCCTGATGGGAGGCAAGTGTCTGCTGCTGGAGTTAATGTAGAACTTTGTGTCGGCTGGATACAAAGCCATAGCCCTCCCTAAATGATAATTGGTGGTCTGGAGGACCTGAGGCCTTCATGATGTGGGTTCAAACTCAACAGACAAGAAAATAGTGAATTTGAACATCTGTGTAGACCTATCTATGGCCAGTCTCTCCTCACCCAAGTGAAGGCAAGCATTTATACCCTGTCCCACTACTGTTGTTTTAGTGATTGTGTGTTTGCAAGAGCAAGGGATCACGCACCTGGAAGGAAGCAACTCAGTTGGAGGGTGGAAATCCCACATGCCCACAGAGTTTCGTGAGTCATGGCAAAGGTGCAGCCAGTGGGAAGGAGAAAGAAACTTAAGAGCTGCAGCTCATCTGTGATTATGCTATTACACATGCTGATCAAATGAGAGGTGGAGTTTCATTCCTTTATTGATGCACCTACACTGGTATTTGGCAATACCATCTGTCTCAGAGCTCTTTCCCAGATATAAAACACAGTTACATCTACAGGAAAAAATAGGAAATGGCCTGAAAACACATTTTTTACACTGTAACATTTGTAACCTGGATAAAAGTTTATCAAGTGCCTGCATATATACTAAATGAGCAGTGCAGAGTAGATTTTTAGGACTTAAAATAGGTATTGAGCAAACTAGATTATGCAGTATTTGATCATGTAGTTTCTAATCTTTCTGAATGTCTGCTCCTATACCTTGTGATGTGGATGCTATTTTCTGCAAATGCAAACTTTTGTTACAGTTTCCTGCTATCTATAGGAATGCAAAATGAACTCAAAATGTATGGAAACTTTCTATTACCTACATAGGCCAAAAAGCAGATGTTAGTCTTGAGTTGGTGGAGGTGAACAGCCAAATAAAGTTCAGCCAATTTTATTGGAAAATGAGGAAAATCAAGTAGAATATTTTCCACCATTAAATTGCCTTGCTTCTCCATCATGCTACTGGTATTAAAAATATAGATTTGCTATGGGTGCCAGCAAAATATTTCATCTTGTAGAAAGAAGAGCATTGTGAAGGAAGCTGCAAAGTAATTTACGTTCTGGTTTTCCAAGGTCTTTCCAAGGTCTTTATTGGGGGGAAAAAAGCAAAAAAGCAATGTGCAGTTGGTAAAATAACTTGGAGAGAGGGTTTTTTTGTGGGAAAGGGTTTTCACAGGACTCTTAACAACGGCTTAGGAATGGAAAGGGGTTTTCGTGAGAGTCTTTATCTACCCATTGCAGTTTTGTGAAAGATGTGGCTGTTCCATCACTTAAATAACTTGTCCTATGGAGCTTTTAACTGGGGAACCATTTTGATTGCAGTACTTCAAATAACTCAGAGGCGTCAGGCATGGTTTAGGTTGAGCCTTCTTGTTCAAACCAGAAGGGCCAAGACCTTCTGTGTTTCTGATAATTGTTTCAGCTCCACTGAGTTCTTTGTGAATTACCAGGAATGGCTTAAATGTACTTTTGGATTCCACCTGATAAAGCAGCAACTTTTGATGAAACCAGGTCAGGTTTCCCTGACCTCTTAACTTGCTCTGCCCTCTATTGAGGTGAAACTAGGCCATTTGTATATTTTAATCTAGTGATTCCTGTTTTCTTACAAGCTGGATGTACTGTTAGCATGAAACCTTTTCCTTTAATGAAATATGATTTCAGTGGTTTTGGTTCACTTTGGGTTGTTTGGGTTCCAGTCTGGCATTAAAGAGCATCCATTTGGAAGTGTTGAAGTTTTGGAAATGGAAGCTCCATTTCTAGCCCTATCATAACTCTGGGATCCCAAGACTACTGGGTGTGTTCCTGTGACATTCATCTTTTAATGCTTCCCTGAAATGCATCTGAGTTGTGATGGTACCCATAAAGTTTGTAAAGTATTTCAAATTGGAATATAAATAAGTATTTGCTCTTCATTCAGTAGCATTCCCTGTTGAAGCTCTGTTTTCCAGTTATGTGGAATTCTAGCAAGACCATAAGTTTCCTAGCAAAAGTGGCTGCATTTGAAAGGGGTTCTGAGGGGCAGTTTCTTGCTGTTGCTTAATGCATGAACTTGTAATATTTGAACTCGTAAGCTGTATCTCCTTGGACAAGGAATGAAAGGTAGAGATAGAAGGAATATTTGTTGTATTCGCATATGACATCAATCCAAAAGACTTTCGATTCAGCCTGTGCTGCTTATTTAAGAGTGTGCAGCCTTTCAGAAACTTTTAGTTTTAAGAAGAAAACTATTCCATGTCAGAAAATAAAACATTAAAACTGCATATAGAAGAAATGCAGGCGTTTGAAGAAGAATATGGTGAAAATACATCCCACTGCTTTACCTGAGCCATACGGAAATGCAGCTTTAGCCTCTACTGATGTTCTGCATGCAGGACATCATGAGTATGGAGCACAGAATGTTAACTTGAGCAGTGGCGATTTGTATCTAACGGCAGGTTGTAAGTATTAAGGCATTATTGCATTCATGTTTCTCTTTATTTAAAAATAGCAGAACTTTTTTTTTAGTCAAAGTGAATCGGTGTGTACTTGATTCCACACTTATATATGTACTTGGGGAAGTTTTTAGTGCACATTTTGCAGTTAGCAATGTAACCAAAACTAAAAACTTTAGCAAATCCAGCTAAATTTGTTTTCATTTGTGTATAGACTAGGTAATATTTCTCCCTTCCATCCATTCTGAAAGCAGAATTCACATTTGACTGTCTCTTCAAAGCCTTTTAAACACACTTTTTTCTCTGTGCAGAGTACAGTTGACTCCTTTTTTAAAAACTAAATAGTCCTACTGCTTCAGATACCTGACTGAAGACCTGGATGCTTGTGCTTTGTGATCCCACGGTACGCAAACAGGACTGGTCTGTGACACACTGAGCCAGATCAAACATTTGGGTGTAGCGAATCACAGGGGGTAATAACCTTATCTCAGGTCAGTCAGCCAGTTATCAGACTGTCAGTTATCAAGCTGTCAGTTATCAGACCTCTGCCCATGCCCAGAGCCGTTTTGGGTGAGATGCAGCCTGGGTAGGTCCTATGACAAACAATCCATTGGATGCAGGGCAGCCGTCCCAGCTGCTTCTCTGCTGAAGAAACAGCAGAAAGGCAGTGGCAGAGGAAAAAAACTTTTCATAAAATTGGGCTAGATGTATGAGGCTGAAATAGGTACTCAAAAAGGTTTGTATCATTTTTGCTGTTGTTGAGTATCAACATTTTTTTGTATATAGAATAAAATCTTGTCTTTGAAAAACATTTCTTCCCACTAAAAAAAACCCAAAACCTTATTGTGCTTTTTTTTTGTTTTTCCTAGTAGAAAAAATATATTTCAGATTCCAAAATATTAAGAGCATAATTATGAGAAAAGCATTTCTTATGGAAATACTTATTAGAAAATATTTTGTCTTTGCCAGGATTTTTTTAGGTCTCCAGCCTTATCTCAGTGCCTACAGTAGAAGCTGAGAGCTCTGTTTCACCCAGCCTCTTTCTGGCTCAGCCTAAAGCAGAGTTGCTCAAGCTATTGATATTTTCCACATGGTAAAGGCAGAAACTTTTCTCTTCATCCCATAGAAAAGGTTTTCTAATACTGGATGGAAAGACCTTCTAACACTTTTAATGTATGCGATCCCCAGTAAGATAAACCTTCTATCTAAAATATTTTCCATCTCAGATTTTCCTCTGATGGAAAGATATTGAATGATTCTTTCCATGCATTTGAGTACCAGGGTGAAAAATAATGTTGCTACAAGCTCTACAGGAACTTGGAATACAAAGGCGATATTATTCAGGTTAGGGTTGTTTTTTTCATAATGTCTTCAGATGAAAAGTGTGGGTCAGAAAGAATCTGGAAGGTTATATACATCAACACCTCACCAAGACATCAAGCATGTGGAATTCAATATTGCAGTGATTATGCTTGAAAGAATGCTTGAAAGAATTCTCCTTGGCTACCCAAACAAGTGCACATATATCTGGTAGTCACAGGTCTTCAGAAAACAAACAAAAAAGTCCACCAAATAATCCCTTCTTGAGTTGGTCTATTTCCTGTAATTTTCTAGCTCACATAAAGTAGCCAAATTCTGTGGTCTAGACTGATTTGTTCTGCAAATTTTCTTTTCTTAGGGATTTACAAACCACAGAGATTTGGAATGGATCAGAATAAATATTTGCTCATGCACCTACTGATTAGAGCTTTCAAAGTCCCCAATCTTGTTACAACACACGTGAGCATTAGCATTCATATAGGTTAGGTAAATATGAGGGGTTTTCTCTCCACTCACTTCTCCCCTCCTCAATTTCAGTTTCATGGAGACAACGCTTTAAATGTGGTGCATTTTTCTTTTGGTATCCCTCAGTGCTTTCTGCCTGGCAATTATCTGAGACTGTTACTGTACCAGAGAGTACATTTTCTAGAATCCTTTTTATCCCCCTCCCTTAATATCAAGCATATTGTTACTCATCTTGGAGCACTTCATCGCTGCTGTTTCTGAGTTGGAGATTTCTCCAAGTATGATAGCAGCTGCAGCTAATAACATCAATTATACAACACCGAGGTTCCTGTTCTCCTATTTTGACTGGAGGAAGTTCTTCACTAGGACGTGCCATATAATTAATTGCCTTTTTCTCTGCATGCAGACATTATAAAAGCTTTAGTCTTGCTGTGTCTGTGAGAGAATAGCTGTAAAAAGATTCACTTGCTGAAGCCGCTACCCCACTTGTTAGGGTGGCTTAGTGTACAAGGGTGAAAAAGATTTAGTAAATTTGCGTTAAAAAGGTCTGGTGCTTTTCAACTCTCCCCGCTGTCTATATGTTTGTAAAAAGAGTGCTTTGATGTGCTAACCTGCTCCAAACTTTCTTATGGTTGATAGTTTTCTTATTAAAACACAAATAAAAAGCTGAATAGGTATGGCAGCTGTTTCCATGGAGCCTTGTTAATACAGTCAGATATATAGCATTATCCTCCTGCTGTAACTTAAAAAAAATATTTTAAAGGACTTAAGAAAAAAAAAACAGTTTTTTTTGACCAATGTGCCTAAAGTCATAAACTAAAATAAATAGTCACAAACTAAATCATAAACTGAGTCATAAACTAAAATCTGTGTCTGGGTAATTTAGTTGTTGGCAACATTAAAAACATTTCAGGCACAACAAAAGATAAAAGATGTATTTTAAGAAGGAATTAGTTGTAGGTATTTATTTAAATCGATTTCTCTATATATGTTTATGTATACTCAAATTTGAAAGAGTTTTGATGTTTTTCTCCAAGGATGGCATGCGACCAGTCAAGGCAAGAGAGGAGGGCATTACTAAGAGAGAAGAGCGGAAAAATAAAATCAGTGATGACAAGGCTGGATTGGGTGGGGCAGAGAAATGTTGGGATAGCCAAACAGCCAGAACATGATTGCAAGGAGTGAAGATATAGAAACCAAATGTCTAAAAATTGGTTTGTGGACAAGTGGCTCTGCTGAAAATTTTAACACATTCTCTCTTTTTTTAAATTTTAAATTCTGTCTCCAGGAACCTTATAACTTACAGAAAAAGGGCAAGATAAACTGAAAGCCAGAAATGCCAACATACCGGGTTGTTTTTTAAACCAGTGAAGTTTATTAATTTCCTATTTGTTAACCTGAGACCTTTTGGAGTCAATTTATGTGCTATTACTTTGAGAACATTTGTAGATAACTTTAGGTTTTTAAATGCCTAGAGCCCAAGAGTTGTTTTGGATATTTGGTGAAATTGAGGGGGGTGGGGAAAAAGGGAAGAAAAAAAATAGAAGTAGTACTTGGCAGAGTCTGTCCCTTTTCCTGCTGGATGTTTTTCAGGTGAACTACCCAGTTATGCTACTGTATGTCAGTCAGGCCAACTATGTGGAACTAAGGATTATTCCACAAATTCTCTTTTAATAGTTCTTTTAATGGTGCTTTTCCTCAAGTCTTACTTTTTTCCTAGGATTTCCCACCCTGACTGGGAGTCTCCCATCATTCCCAAAGCGTTGCATCCTCCTGGCTTTCACCCGGGCTGGGTACCGTGCTCTGCAGCCGGGAATAGGAGCTGTGTCCCCTGCAGGCCTGGTGCAGGGCTGCTGCCACTGATGGCTTTATCAGATGGACAGAGACATTCCAAGTATGCTTCTGGTCACTGTGGGATATGGGAATATAAAAAATAATGAAAGAGGAAGGCTTAGACCAAAGCTGTTAGTCAAACCGGGTGTTTTTGTCAAGGCTTTTTTTTTTAAATTTTTTTCTTAACAAGTGACATTCTTTACTCCTAAGCAGACTGTTAAAGCTGTGTGATGCCATTTTCTTCTCTTTTTAAAGCTGTGTTTTGAGCAGCTGAAAGCTGCAGGTTAGGTAAAACTATTAATGACCATTTTTTGACCTCTGCTCTAACCGCCCACAGCGGCTGCAAATTTTTAAATGTCTGACGGCTGCTTGGCTCTCCACAGCATCATTATGTTGGTTGACAGCAGATGAGGTTTGAGAGGTAAAAAAGTCACTTCCCAAATTGCACCCTGCTGGCATGGCCAGTAGACAGATTAAAAAATGGGAGTTCAGTGGCATGCTAGGGCAGGGGAGCTCAGTTTTTTTATGAGCAAGGCATGTCAAGAGTTCCCTCCGCTTCTCTCTGGCTGCGTGCATAGTGGGGGCAAATCATGACGCAGGGCTAGTGTGGGGAGAGTGCTTTGCAAGATGTTACTGCCTCAGAAAGAGGAACGCTTATCTCTCGTTGCTGTGAGGGCTGTAAAATATTCTGGGATTTCTCAGGGTTTTTTTCAGTTTTCATGATTGCCGCTCTTGAGCACTTCCCAGATGTGTTAGGGCTGCACAGTGAGTGGCTTCACGGCCCTTCTGTCTTTGCTGGAGAAGGCTGTGTAGTGATGAGACTTTCCTTTGGCTTCTTCCACCCCTCTTTGCCCATCCTTCTCTCTCCTTGCCAGCTTCCTGGGCCTGAGATAGTCTTGCCTGAACCTTCAGGAAACCTGTCAGGATGACCAGGACAGAAGGATAGGGAGGAAGGAGTGATAAATAAGAAGGGTGAGCAGAGAAATAGTATGTTCAGCAAAGGTGCTCTGGTATTTCTGTGTAGATCAATGTCTTCCAAGGCGCTGTTTTTTCCAGTTGGCACAGGGAGTTGTCCTAACACCATGGTGGTGTTCAGTCCCAGCGGTGGTTGAGAATCTCTCATCCCAGTGACATGTTGGAACCCCTTCCTCTGGATCAGTGTGCCAAACCTGCTCATAGTGAATGGATGCACTGAGGAGAGGTTCACTTACAAACACTGCTGTTCCTTGGACAAATATACATAGCCATGAGTAATAGTCTTAAAAACACTTCATTGTTTCTTCAGGCACTTCACGCATTTGCTCTCCTCAGTCTTCAGAGCTGTAGCATCTTCTTGCCTTAACTGTCACAAAGTGTTTGCTTTGTAGTCAAAGTTTCGGAACTTATGGGGTCTCCAGACCATGATTTTACTCTTTTTATCCCTGCAGCCACTTCCTGCCCTTCTTAGAGGTAGTGCTTCCTCCTTTCTTGTATCTTCTGTTCTCTGGCTCCTGCCAAGTCTGGTGTCCTTCATGCTCTCTCACGGGCAGAGTGCTCTGCCCGTTCCCCAATGCCCATGCTCTTTGGTGGTCTTTTGGCTGGGTGCTGCTTAATTCAGTCATTTGAAATTGGAGCCCTGTGTAAAACACTAAATACTGAACAATAAGTGAGGCAAGAGCATTTCGTGGTATCAGCTCGAGTCACAAGTCATGTCAGCAGTGGCAATGCCCTTAGTGGTGGTGTAGTCTCCAGGACAGCCTGACAACCTCTGGAGCAGGGCTGAATTCTTCTTTGTATCTGAGTCTTGAGTGCTGGATTAAACTTTTCCAAAAATTTATAAAACCTTAAGCGCTCCGGACAGTATTTTTATGGGGAGTAACTGCATTGTGCTCAGAAGATATCTGTCTCAGCTGGGCCATTAAATGAAAAGCTGAAACCTGTCTGTGATGCCAAGAGATGAGTGCTCAACAAAACGAAAGCATGTAACTTAAATTGCAAACGTTCGTTTGTTGCCTGCTTTCCTACTTGCTGCTGGTTGATTCACAGTCATACCAATAAACATAAAACCTCACCTGCAAGAAAAGCAGAGAGGGTAATGCCCATACATGAAAAAAACTTCCCCACTTTGCACAACCTGCATTTTGAAATTTAGCTCGAACTTGCAAGTGAATTGGTTTGTCCTGCCTTAAATTCCTGCAGAAGGACAGATAATTTTGAGACATGGTGCGAGATGACTGTGCCATTTAAAAAATTCTGAAAATATTTCCAGACCCAGTCGGTGCACCCAGGGCAGCTGCACTTCCAGGGAGCTGTGTGCCAGCGGCCGTGCCAACAGGAAATGCAGCGTGACCCGTGGCGAACCTGGAGGGTGGGAAACGCTGCGAGAAGATTTCTACGGGCAGCTCTGAGTGTCCCGGGCAGTTACTGGGTGGGTACGGACACAGGAGCCAATGCCAAGCCAAGGAAGCAAGCAGGAGCAGTTCTCTTCCCACCACGTGCATAGCTGCAAAGCGCTTCTGATCGTGTCCCTGTGCTGATGGGCTGACAGCATCGCCTTCTCCCCTCCTACAAGCTGGCTCTGCACGCATGAAGTCTGGCTGTGAAATAGAAATGCTTTTTTGGAAAGCATAATATTATTTTAATCCTAAATTATTTGGAAACGCAATACAGAAAGAACTTCAGATCACTTCTTCCAGAGGGGTGTTTTTGCAGTCAGGGTCTTTATCAGCTTCTCAGTGGGAACTGAATTAATATTGCCACAAAAATGCAAACAGTAGTGCCTTTGATAAAGCAATTTGGCATCTCTTAAGCAAAAAGACGTTTTGTTTTCCTAAGATACAACACTGTTTGCAGTGCAGGGACCTGCCGTATGTGCCAGCATATGGAAAGAAAATACCAGTTTTGTTGCCATTTGTGTTGGGCAAGCGTGGGGAAGGAACGAAGGAGGTGGCTGTGAAAGCACTTGCAAAGTGATCTCTGTTATTGCAAGGGGGCAGCCCAGGAAGCCCAAAAGTGGGTGTTGGTGGCAGAGGTGCTGGTGGCCTGCAGTCAGACTCCTAGCTTAGCTGCCCCCAAGCACTTTGCCAGGGGCTCTCCTTCTCAGTTTTGCTTTAGCTTTTCCCATCATGTGCTAGAGCAAGGCTGGTCCCCACTGCTGCCTCTTCCCACTGCAAAGTGGAAAAGCTTTACTGGCCATACAGTAGACATCTTTGTGAAAATGTGAAAATGCCTTTTTAGTACTTTCTGGTGTCCCGTGGGTATTATGTATTTGATTAGGGCATTATTTTGATTTTTAGACTGCCTTTGGTTCAAGAATCCTGAAAGGAAGCTGTTGTTGCAACTATTTTAATCTGATTTTACAAGCCGATTCCAGCTTGATTCCCAGCACAAAGAAACAAAGAAGAGCTCAGTTGCATTTTTCATCCAAAAGTAAAAACCCTTCCTCCTTTGAAGCTCTTCTGTAGAGTGTTATGTTTAGAGAGCAATTTGCTATTGTTTAAATTTAATCTCCATAATTACATTGCGATTGGATTAATGATGGGTTATTTTCTGAGTCATTATTTTCTGGCACACACAGCTATCGAGCATAAAGCCAGGTCTTCATCGGCTGTAAACTGGCATCGCTCCACCGAAGTCAGTGGAATTATTCCACTTTATATTGTGTCAGCCCAGATGTGATATTAGAGCTGTTTTGAAGAAAGCATCCTTTTGGAGTTTGTTGGCCTTGAATCTTTCTATTACTGTAAAGGTGTCTGGCCATTAACTTAAAACTGCATTTAAACTGCGCACAGCTGGTTGTTGTGTCTAACCTACCTCAGCTGGATCCAGAGGGATCAGCAAATGGTGCAATGCCAGACTGAACCATAGGTATCTTGACTTTTTTTTATGTTTAAAAACTGCCTTTTATTCCTGTGGATGTGAGACAAGTTCATCAGGGAGGTCCAGCAGACTTTTATGTGCTCTTATCTATGAGAACAAAACTTGGTCAGTTTGTTTGAGGTACTGTGCTGAAAATCCAGGGGAGATGTCTGAGAAGCAGATGGACTGCTTCTTTTTGGAATTAGTTATTTTTGCTCATTCTGCTTTTCAGAAATGGGTGAAGTGGGGGGAATTTGGGAAGATCTTGCATGTAGAAGAGCAGTAGCAGTAGGCAATGGACTTGATGTAGGTGATGAATTCCTCATCATGATTGGGGTGACAGAAAGAAACAGTCTTTTCTTGGGAGATTCTGGGAGGCTGTGTAGAATTGCTGTGATCACAGAAAGTAGTTGAAGTTGCTGGGCTGAGACCAAGGTGGGAAAAAATTATCGCCCAACCTCTTGTGCATGTTGGGCAGGGAAGGGTTTACTTTCAGACCTTGTATTTTAAGGTCTCATCTGAGTTTCTTCTCTTTTAAAGAATTGTCATTCTCATCACCTGTGAAATGGCTTGTTAATAAATCATAGTTTTGAAAAGGGGAAGGTTTTGCTTTCTTTTGGGTCGTTATAGTAGGGAGAAGGTGGTTGGTCCTGTCTGTAAGCAGTAGTGGATTTAGGAAGTTGTTGCAGTGGGATAGACCACTTATCTCTTTATCTTGGTGCCCAAGTGACAGTGGCACAAGTTGTATATATGTAAGTGTGAAAGGCGACAGTGATCCTTTTCTGATTCATCCTCACTACTTCCAGGAGCCATCTGTTTTTGCTGCTGGCCTGGTCTTGGACCTGCTGGTCCACCTAAAGCAATGTAACTTTTGTTTCCTTGTTAAAAAGCAGAAAGCACCTGTAAAGACTTTTAGTATTCTCTCCTTCCTATTTGAACATATTAAACTGGTACGTTGTGCTCTTTGAGTTGTACTCTGCAGGTTTTAAAACAGTGTTTAGGAAATGCTGCTTATTTTAGGAAGAAATGTCAGCTTTAATCTTTAACAGTAACAGTGCTTCTGCAGTTGTGATCATCTGTCAGAGATGTGGGGCTGTTTGGGAGACTTGGTATCTTTTTTCAGATTGATCTTATGTCAGTCTAAAAAATGTGAAAATACAGACAAGCCTTCAGGCACATCGTGGGCATCTCTTCAGAGTGAAAAGAAAGTGCTGCAGACCCCATTCGTGTAGATCCACTGTGGAACAGAAGGCAAATTGTAAGACCCAAATGAAGACCGAGTCCTGCTCTGAAGCTGGACATCCCTCAGACTGGGTGTACAACCCCCCACATTCTTACTCTCTTTTGCTTCAAGAGAAGCAACTAGGAACTGTGGACTATGATCAAGGAGGGGAGATTTAAGCTTACATAAATTTTGTTCTGCGCAAGCTATTGTCAGCCAGTATTGAAGAAATGCTGGTGATGCCACTGTAAGTTCACAGCATAGATCAGTCACGTATGTACATGGTCCATTTATTAGAGGGGACTGTTGGAGCTTTAGTAATGCTTAAAGCATTTGAGGCCTAGTACACTGCTTCATTGCTCCAGATGTGATAAATGCTGTTGACTTAGAGCAGAAATTGTTGATGTCATACGGAGGAATTGCCTTAGTGCAGATCACGTAGATGTGATGATGAATCTCCTGTTAGCAATTCCATTTTTCAGAGGTTTTCTCATTTTATTTGGGAGTGGGTCACATGTGAAGGCTGAGTAGAAACAAATAGGAACGGCTTACATTTGTTCTCACGTGAATTCAGGAACACTTATTCAGGAACGCTTATGCAAAACTCATTTTGCATAAGCAGGCTGTGAATCCTGGCTGCCTTTTCTGGAGCATGGCAGCTGTGGCTCAGCAAAACCAAGTCACCATTAAAGATCTTGATGTGCAAAGATTCAGTAGTTTCAGCTTTGCTGGAGTCAGGACAGATGCAGAATGGCTTGTCCTAAATAGCCCTATCTTATTAATTTGCAACCCTACTGCTTCTCTGCACCCTCCAAGGAACCCCACTGTCATGGAAATCATAATTATTTATGTAGGAAATTTATTTTTTTAAAAAATGCTTCTGGAGCTCTAGGTTAGTATTTTTGGCTTTATTACCAAGAGTTTGAACTAGAGACTTTCTTAAACCAGTATTTTAATTCTGACCTGAGCACTTAACCTAACACTTCTCTCAGCAGCTGAGAACTGGAGAAAATCTCCAGATATTATGATACTTGGTGCTGCTGTTCTAAGTGAAAATTGTGTTTCCTCAGGAAAGGCTCTTGACCTGTTATTTCTGCATACTGGTTTAATTTAGATCCAAAAGAAATGCTTAAAATTCCAGTGCAGTAGGAGAGTTTATTTCCATGACTGTCATTAGGCTTATGTTCCCTTTGGTCCAAGGTGTGTGCTACACTGTCAAATGGAAGTAGGATGGTATAGTTGCCAAAATAGATGTGTTAATTTCTCAATTAATTTTTTTTCTGTGCAGTGTTTTTAAAGTAACAAGTATTGTAAGCAGCATGCTATTTTTAAACCAGGGACATTTTGTGCTGAAATTGGCTATTGCAACACTGGGTTAGAATTAGAATACACAAAATTCAAAACCACAGTAACCCTAATTTTGCCATTCTTGCCTTTTTAACTGCTCAACAATACTGCTGTGTTTGTATAGTATTTAAAAATATTTGTTAAGGGGAATGCAAAGAGCTACTGGCAGCCTTCTCTCTTAACTCTTTCTACATGCTCTGCCAGTCTGCTCAGAAATGGGCTCTAGTGAGAACTGAGGGGTGAGTCCAATGTCCAGAGCTCACATCTTCCTTTACATTGCAAGCAGAGGAGCAGCCACCAGCCAGGATGGGGGCAAACTTGCATGGTGGAGTGGGCAGTCCCTCTGGCTCATGATGGGCTAAAATCTGTTTGACATCTCCTTTCCCAACTTGCCCTGATATGTGCAGGCCTGGATTTGTAACCTCCAAGGACTTACTCCAGCAAAAGAATAGTAATGTTTGGAATAATACGGTGTGACCAAGATGAATTTTATAGGCTATAGTTCATGCCATGACCTTACAAACACTGCTTCTGCCTGGCTTGGTCCTCACGCTCCAGCCAGGACTCTGGGAAAAGGTTGTGGGAGCCCAACACCCCTCAGGGCTTCTATCTTCCAACCTGCCCCAGCTGTGAGCTGCCTGATTTTCCCTGCAAGAACTTTGCACAGTTTGGACATTCTTATGTCCATCTTCAGACGGAAATTTAGTTTGGATTTCACATCACCGGTCAGACTGACCCAAATGTATTCATGTGGAAAAAATAATAACAGGAAAGCAGCTTGAGAAATGATTTCTGCTTTTTGCTGTTGCCTTGCATTTTGGTGTATGCTGTCTGTATTTTGTTTACAAGCTCATGTGATGCATTGTAACGCAATAGCAATCCAGACTCGGTAATCCTGGGAACCAGCAGCTTGAATCTTGCCTTTACAAATTTTACTGTTCTAAAACTTGACTTCTTTGTTAAAAATTAAGTTTCCAGGGGGCAAAAAGCCCCCAGAGAAGGACTGTTGGCATTTGATATTTTTAAGCTGTCTTGCTGAATGAAAACAGTTGATTATTAGCTTGATGGGGTGACAATGAGTATATAGAACTTAAATATCTCACCACTCCCACAAAGAAAAAAAAAGTCCACCCTCCATTGTATCATGGGAAGATACATAGCCAGAAAAACTTTCCAACTCGTTAAACTTTTATACTTGCTTCATACAAGCTTAATGTAGGCTTTTTTCCATCCTGTGATGTTGTTGGGCTGCTTCTGAACTGATCCCAGTGGAGGAGGACACCATCAGCTTAGCAGTATTTCTTTCTTATAACAGAAGCCTGCCTTTCTTATAACAGAATAAGCTGAATTGCTTAATTTTGAAGGATTAAAAAAAGATTTCCTTGTTTGTGTGTTTCAGGTTGTTTATTCTGCCAAGCCTGATAATGGAATCAGTCTGAATGTTTCCCCTGTAATCAGTTTAGTCAGCTTCTATGATTGTGTGGCATATTTGGGCAAGGACAGGGATAAAGGAAGAAAGTTTTAAAAAAACAGGAAAATACTATTGTGACTCTATCAGGCAAGTTATAAACTGGGAAAGGGTAATTGGAGTCACGCATCATACCTGCTGCTACTTGTCATGCTCTGTGGTAGATGTTTTGGTGGGCTTTTCTTCTTGTGACTTGTGTTTGACTTTTTAGGAGAGGAGGGTGGGAAAATACCAATTTAAAGGACTAGAGTTTGGTTATATTACTTTTAAACTGCACATTTTGTAGTGATGAGTGGGGGTCAGGCCACTGTAACTGACTTGAGGTCAGAAAGGAACAACAAAAAGTGATGTTTGGGCTCATTTTTAGCTCCGTGCTGTGTGGGACAGCTCCAGGCTCTCTCTTGTGCACTTGGAGAGACCATATCACATTTTGATGTGGGCAAGAACTGGCAGGAAGCATCAATGACTCCTTTGCTGCCTCTGGTGTAATTTTAACTTTCTGGCACCCTGATGGAGTTCTGTTGCTTATCCTGGTTGCGTCCTTCCCCTTGCTCTTCCCGCTTCTTCTTTATCATCCTCAGCCACGAGCCTGGGGAAAAGCCGCCTTGCTGCACCTCGCCTGTAGGTCAGCTCATCCCTGTGACAGCACGGAAGGGGGTGTGGGTTTCAGCTGGTCACTGCACCCATAAGCGAGGATGTAGTGAGTTCTAAATTGAGAATTGTTGCTGCATATGTGTGCCTCTCCAAACCCATGGATTTAGACATTCCCTCACCATTAATTACATCCTCTCGTCTTTTAGCAGCAAGTAAGTGGGCCAAGCTGGGCACGTCCTGCTGCAAGCAGCCCAAGACAGTTTCTCATTGGTTGGCTGCTTACAAGTTTCTCAGAGTACATGGCTCCTCTCTTTTGTGAAGTGCATCCTGTGGGACTCTCCTCATGATGGGGAGTGATCGGGCAGCTCAGGTCCTGTCTCCGAGGGCGTACATCAACCAATCCAGTATTGCCGGAGTTGATCCCCATTGAGAACAGGGGCAGGTGCTGCAAAGAGAAGCCAAGATCACCCGTAACCAATAACCAGAGAGGTTATTCCTGGAATTGAATGTGTTACCATCATTCGCCTTGGTGCAATTTCTGATGGAGGTGCTGGGTGTCACAACCTCATTTCTGGAAGCTACAGAGCCCAATCACCCTCATTTGCCTGTTTGATGTCTGAGCTGCTCAGACATATGCAGTGCAAGAGTAACAAAATTGGCAGCACTGTCTGACTCTGACAGCAGTTTAAGAATTTGCCTGTTTGCCTTGTGGCAGCCCTTAACACACTATCCCCCAGTGTGGTGTCCCGCAGAATGCTCGGCAGCAGTCATGCAGAGGTGAAAAGATTTCCAGGTGGCTTCAAAGAGAAGGATGTGACTAACTGTCTTCACAGGGAGCCAGGACATGGACCCAGCCAGATGAGGTAGCTCATGTGGAAGGGCTGCCAAAAGAAAGGGAGAGGACGGACGAAACTGTGACTGGAGAATGAGGAGGAACTGGCAGTTGGGCAAGGTAGAGGGGAAAGTCTCCATGGGCTGTTTCCAGCAGCTGGGAGATGTCTGTTCTTCAGGGAGGTAACCTGTGGGTAAAGTGCCGAACCTCAAGCACGCTGGCTGTCATTCCTGGCTCTACCGCAAACCTCCGCTGCCTGTCCTTGGACAAGTCACTCTCCTGGTGACTCAGTATCCCAGCTGGAGAACAGGCATTGCTGCTTACCTCATGGGGATGTTGTTGAGAGTAGGCTCGTGGACGCCTTTACAGTCTGATGTATTAACTGGGGGGGAACAACAAAAAGTGACCACAAAGACAAACATTGACAGGGATGTGTTCTCCCCTTGCTGCCTCCAAACGTAATCATGTCCCTAGTGATAATGTAATGGTGACTTATTCATCACTGACATATACTCCTTCAGTTCCACTGGTGGGAACGGCTTTTTGTTTTTACTTTTTGTCCCCTCAGGCTTGTAAAGTTGTAATTTTGTATGTTTATATAATATGTTAATGTTTTAAGCAATTTCTGGTAGAAAATTAGGAAAAATAACAAACAATTAAAGTCAGACTGAACTGAGATGTAATCAAGTACTAGAAGAGTGGGACTGGAAGCAGAGTTTGCAAAGGGAGCCTCAAACAGAGAAAATGTAAATCGTGAGACCTAAATAAGGGGGAATTCTGTTTTGTGTCTGTCTTAAACCCTGTGCCTGAGAGTGTATCCAAGGAGGTCTAAAACCAGAAACCAAAAGTGGCCACTCCTCAGCTCTCTCATTCTAAAATAAGCTTCTGCAAAGGAGGGGGTGCCCTAGTTGGCTTTAACCCTCAAAATAAATGTCATGTTAATCGTACTCACTCACAAGGTGGTCCAATGGCTAGTGTACAAACCTGGGGGCCAGAAAACAGGACGGTTTAGGGCACTTCGGGAATTGGTTGACCTGGTGCTATCACTTGGTTCTGCCTGTGCCTGTGTGTGCTAAAGCAGAATGGAACTACTTGTCTCCTTGCTTGGAAGAGGGCTGTGAGACTTAGTGAAATGCTGTAAAGAACATGGAGAGCCACAGGTGGAAAAGGCTGGGAGCAGTCACAAACTTCTGAGTTTTACACAGGAGCAAAATGCATGGTCGTATTTCACTGGTCAAAGCTGGCTTTTCTTTAAAAATTTCTTTAAAAATTTCTTTAAAAATTTCTTTAAAAATTCCAAAGGAATTGGCTGGAGAAGAGGAACATTCATATTCACTTAGTACTGCATTTGCAAAGCTTTAATGGCATAAATTTTCCTGGCACTTGCCAGGGCTATCTTTGGAGAAAAAACCAAGATTCTTGGGTTTTTTGAAGGAACAGGTGGCAGCATGTAGAAACTTTTTGTTGTTAAATTTTAGTCATGGTTCCTTTTTTTTCCCTTTCTTTCCTTTTCCCATCTGCAGTTGAGTATGACAAGGAGTTCACGCCTCACCAGCGGCACCACAAGGAATTCAAATTTAATTTGTCTCAGATTCCTGAGGGCGAGGCCGTCACAGCCGCTGAGTTTCGGATCTACAAGGACTGCGTTGTGGGAAGCTTTAAAAACCAAACCTTCCTTATCAGCATCTACCAGGTGCTGCAGGAACATCAGAACAGGTATGCAAGAGGGGGCTTGCTCTGTGCCACCAGCTGCTGTCCCAGAGAATGCTGAGCTTATGCATTAATATTGATAGGACTGAAAATAAATATCAGGTTTGTTCATGTTAACAGTGTTATGTTATTTCCTGGTCCTTTCCTTATGGGAAATGGGCATGGTAGAGTGCAAATGAGGGTGTGACTTAGCTGCAAGCTTTGTCTTTCAGTAAAGAAAGAATCTGTTGAGAAGCAGTAGATTTTTAAAGCACTGCTGGCATTGCTGTTGTGTACTGAAATTCACATATCCCCTTTCAACTTAATACTACCAACCTGTTTGAAAAATACTGGTAATTAGTTCAGACTTGATCTGCTCTCAGCTGGACTTATTAAAGTAAATAAAGCAGAAGAAAATTCAGCATGCTGACCGCAGGTACAAAATCATTTCTGGTCTTTCAGTGGCAATGAGAGAGGAAAAGTGAGAGAGGCAGGGTAGAAACTGTGACACAAAAACCCAAACAAGTGTAAATGGAGTGATTAATTTAAAAAGAGTAATGTTTCAGATGGAGGAATCATGTAAGGCTAAAAGATGGAAATACATGGTCAGTTAAATGTCAGAGTAATGCTGTGGTACAAAAGTGTTTCATTACTTCTACCGAAACTTGTCAGGACTGTAACTGTTCCTCTGCTGCAGGCATTAAAAAAAAGAAATCGAAACCAGCAGTGTTTGAAAAATGCTCCATTTGTTTTCTCTGTGAAGGCTTCATGGGTGTTTTCCTTTCTGCTCCTTCTTTCTCCAGCCTTTCCAATGGTACCATTTGGAGGGATTGGCCCTTGATGATTGGCAGTTCTTAGGACAACATCAAATAGCTCGTGGTTGTTCTGTGGGGAGTGTGGCCTCTGGGGAAAAGAGAGAAATACTTGTGTAAATAGGTGATGGGTTTTGGAAGATCAGTGTTCCCTTTGTGCTTCAACTTGCAGATTGCTGGAGTGCCTCCTGAGGTGATGTGCATGCTGGTTAGGATGTTACATCAATGCCCACTTGAAGAACTGATCAAAGTTCAGACAGTCAGATTTCATAAATGTTAGATACAGTGTTCATTCAGAGTCACATTGCAGGAAAAATGGCGAGTATTGGACTGCTTCAGATTCCACAAGTAAAGATTCCACCTCTGGAGCAGGGAGAAAACCTCTGCCAAGTGTTTGTGGAAGAAATTGATATGCCGCTCTGTGACAGTCACCAAAGCAGGGCACAAAGTAGGAGAACTGTCAGCTTTTATGTGGATATAACATTGTTTCTGAGTAAACTGAGCAAGCAGGGCAATGGGGGAAAGAGAATAAAGTACTGGATTAAGTACAGGATGTGGCCCCCAGTATACTCTGTTCCTAACAAATTTACAAACTCTCTGCTCTGTGTGAGTGGCTGTGGGCAGCAGTGATGCTGGGACCTTGTATCTCTGTTTCACACACCATACAAGAAGCATTCCAAAATGGGATTGCACTGCGAAGCTGTGACATGGATCCTTTGGCATCGGCATGTCCTGGGCATCCCTGGATGCTGGAGACCTCCCTATGGACAGAGCAGAGACAGCAGCACCTGGGTGGGGATCACCAGGGTGGTCTCTGTCCAGGAGCTGGCGAGTATTTTGGATCTTTCCATTCCCTTCTGCCACGTTCCTTCTGCTGTGTCTGGCTGCCATGCAGAGGGGATCCCGCCACTGGGACTGGGAATCGCGGCTTCCTCCAGGCCCAGCAATCCCTGTCCCTCCTGACAGGGGCTAGGCGTGAACCGCTGACCCAGGAATGAGTGTCTGTAGTTCATTACTAACCTCTGACTCATCCAGTCCCTCAGGGCTCCCTTTTTGTTTCTTTTCCTGCTTTATTTATTTACTTTTGCTGGTGGGAAGGAGGGAGTCGTTTGGCTAAAGCATTTTGTGCTTCAGATGAGTTTGTGGGACTTGTCACATCATCCTCACAGAGATGGGCAAGATGTGGCTCACAGATTCTTGCAGCTGTAGAAAGGACATGCCCTTTTCCATTCTTTTTTCTTTTCAGCTTAAAGGACTCTTTCATGTATGTGTAAAATATAAAATCATATTTGAAAACGTGCACTTCTCTATGAATACATGGATAAGCTTGTATTTTCTGTACATATCTGTATATAAAAGTGCATATATATTTATTAATTGTCCCCTTTTTGTTAAAAATATGCAGATGTTAAAGGAGTTAGGATAGTAGAAGCTGCATATTGCATATTCAGTGTTATATTCAGTTGAGATCTGACTCCATTGGCCACAGCTGCCATAGGTTCAAACATTCACCCTCACTGATGACCTGGGTGGACTTTGGCCTGTAAACATTCTTGAAGGCAAATACTAAAATGATGTACTTAGCTGTTCACTAGTATCTCTGCATGGAGGGGAAAAATGTCTCAGATTATTCTGGTATGCCTGAAGAAACTGTATTGAGAGGTTATGGGTTTTGATCATCCATTGACTTACTTGCTTTTACTGGGGGAAAAAAAAGTCCAAAATACTTTTTTCTCCCCTCTTGTCTCAGCAGATTAATTTGGAATACAATGTTCTCTTTTCCAGTTCAGAACACTGGAAGGTTAAATTATAAGGAAAAGAGAGCACTGGGTTTTGAAGGAACTTGCTAAATATTTGTAAGGCTTCTACTGAATTTTAGAAAACATCTTATGAGCCAGAAAATAACAGCTGCCTTTGACTTAAAAAACCAAAAACTACTAAAAAAAGTTGTGTCACACTTCCTTTAGATTGATGGTTTTGAATAACAGCCTGATATTTCCTGTCATTTTATGACATTTTATTGCATGAGGAGTAGTCTGTACAGATCTTGAAGTCTAGCTGGTGAACTAGCATGTAAGAGAGAGGAGTTGATGTCACACCTTTTTTCATCTTTTTGTGCTAACAAATATTCCTTCTAGTCAGTAAAATTCATCTCTAAGGGCTGCAGAAGGTGCCTGTTCAGTTAACATTTGCAGTCTTCAGAGAAAGTTCAAAGACACTATGTTAATCTCGGCTTTTATGAGGTTAACAGTTGTCTGGGGCAATTACTGATAGCTTCTAAAGTACTTTTGGGCACAAATGATTCTTAAGAGGGCAGCTGGCATGTATAGTTTTAAACCAGGAGTTTACAAGGGAAAGGCAGCATGCACCTCCGGGGGGAAAAATATAAAGAAAAAGGATCCTGCCTGCTTCTGTCGAAGAAACAAGTTTGGCAGGGCAGGAGATAAGAGAAATCTTCAGTAAATACAAATCTTCACCAAAGCTCAGAGCCTGGAAATATCCCTTGGCTCCAATTAAGTGTAATGAAGTGGCTTAATTCAGTATTACTTGAGCAAAGCGAAAAAAAAAACTCATCTGGACAGTAACAGCATGAGCTTGTGACTCCAGCCCAGATGTGCACTGCTGCACGGATTCACGAGGCATTGCTGGCTGCTCCCTGATGGCTAAAAATGGAACCAAGCCTGAGGCTAAAATTTCTGCCAGTTACTGAATTATCAAACTGATCTTTGCCACTGTAGGCGAGGCTAATATCAGGGACTATGTGGGACCATTTGAGGCTGTCTTTTAGGCAGACAGGTATGGAAAGAGAGCATGAATGATCAGAGATCAATGCTGATTGAAATAACATAAAACCTCTGGGCAGAAATGTGACCTTGTCCAATCAGAAATACGAAAAATATACTTGTGGGGGCTCCAGGCAGTGAAACTCACATTGAGGACAGTGTGGTCTATGTACATTCTCTCTCAAAAAAGAAAACATTTTTAATACTGACTCACTTGTGTCAGTAGTATTTTCATCTCCCCATTCCTTCCACCCTTTCATAAGGTAAGAAAAATAGTGCCTAGAAATGAAGCTTTTGTTTTTTAACCAAACTGTGGTTAACAGCCACGTTTTGTCATAACACAAACTGCTGGAGCTGTCAGTGGGATGCTGCGAGGAGATTAATGAAATCCTCGGGATGGATGGGTCAAGCTTGTGGCCAGCCATCAGTGGTATGCATTTTGGATTGTGTGGAGAAGAGGCTTCACCAGGCAGGGCTGAGGTGACATCTGGTTTGCTTTGAGGGGATGACTGGGCTTTGAAATAGGCTGTGGGCTGTAGGGGCTGATGCTGGGAGACGGGGTGGGTGATACATCTGGCGGATGTTGCTGCCCCTCAGCTTCTCACCCCCCAGCGTTTTAAGAGACTGGGCTGTTTGAACACTAGGGTGGGATTTTTTTTTTTTTTTTTTTTTTTNTTTTAATATGTAAAAAACAGGGCCGTTTGCCAAAGCACCAGTTTAGGAAGGCAAGTAGTGTCAGCTTCCAGGTGCTTGTCCCACTTTGGCTGTATCTGACAGGCTGTTTAATTTCAGCAGGCAGGAGCTACACAGCCTCAACTCTCCTCCCTTGTGTGGTACCAACGCACAGCTAAACCCAGCACCTGGGTTTGAGTCTAAAGTGCAGAGCTGATTTTGTGGAAGAACCAGCAAAGCCGTCTGTGATGTCTGGTACCTCTTGGGAGTGGAATGCCATGTAAACAAGACCTTTACAAGGGAAGGGAAGGGAAGAGAAGAAATGGGTTTGTCCCTGAAAACAGATCATTATTTAAACAGTTTCTTTCTTGAAACTTCCATGCCCTCACCCAGAGAGGTGTCAGGTCAGGACTAGGGAAGGCAGTTTATGGTTGATCAAAGATGTTAGTCCTTGGTTGGGATCATCAGAATGTTTTCAAGTGTAAATATCCTGCTAATGCAGACCTCAAAACACTCCCACACTGTCCAAACAACTGATCTATGAAAAACACAGTGGCCTGTGTTAGTGATCAAAGGAAGATACGGTACGTTAATGGTCAGTTTATTAAACAGTTTCGTTTGCACCCAGAATGAAATATGGGAACTTGATGGTCAGGAGGATTCCTCCTACATGAAAAGACATGTGTGGACATAAATGTACGCAGCAGAGCAACTGCCTGGGGACCATGTTCCTGTTTTACTGAACGCAATTCCTTAAGGGTTAAGGCGCTTGTTGGTTTTAGCTGCCAGTTATAGTGGTAATAAAGTCTTCCTCTTTGCAACAGGATATTTATACAAATGCGATCCGAGCTTCTAATCTAAAGGGCAAATTGATTCAACGGCAGTGTTTATAGCTTAGAAAATAAATAACCCTCCTCGACTGGGTTTTGGAATGGGTTGTGTAATACAAATGACAAAGCTAGCATCAATCTGTTTCAAGTTGGGGTCAGATTTGTATATAGTGTGCATATATTTGTATATGATAGAGCTGTTTCCATGATGCTATAGAGAGGCGTCTGTCCGCATACCAGTTTAGCTCCCACTGTGGGTATATGATTTGTTGTGTTTTAGGCTGGTTGGTTTAGAGTAGTTTGAAAGTCAGAGTTATTCTGGGTGAAACATACTGATTCCATAACCAGCTGGCATTTTCTATCTAAACTAAAGAATGCCGTATCAGTGCCTGATTTCTTTACTTAATGGATAAAGAGAAATACTACCCCTTTGTCCGCTCCCCCATCTTCGTGCCTCAAACTGCATTTAAACTCTGAAGTGTAGTACTGTAGTCATCATTACAGCTGGAATACCCCTTTTTCTTATGCAATTGTAGTAAAAAAAGGTAAATACATTTATTATTCCTATTGGGATGATTTTTTCTTTTCTTATACTGTTTNGACCTCAAAACACTCCCACACTGTCCAAACAACTGATCTATGAAAAACACAGTGGCCTGTGTTAGTGATCAAAGGAAGATACGGTACGTTAATGGTCAGTTTATTAAACAGTTTCGTTTGCACCCAGAATGAAATATGGGAACTTGATGGTCAGGAGGATTCCTCCTACATGAAAAGACATGTGTGGACATAAATGTACGCAGCAGAGCAACTGCCTGGGGACCATGTTCCTGTTTTACTGAACGCAATTCCTTAAGGGTTAAGGCGCTTGTTGGTTTTAGCTGCCAGTTATAGTGGTAATAAAGTCTTCCTCTTTGCAACAGGATATTTATACAAATGCGATCCGAGCTTCTAATCTAAAGGGCAAATTGATTCAACGGCAGTGTTTATAGCTTAGAAAATAAATAACCCTCCTCGACTGGGTTTTGGAATGGGTTGTGTAATACAAATGACAAAGCTAGCATCAATCTGTTTCAAGTTGGGGTCAGATTTGTATATAGTGTGCATATATTTGTATATGATAGAGCTGTTTCCATGATGCTATAGAGAGGCGTCTGTCCGCATACCAGTTTAGCTCCCACTGTGGGTATATGATTTGTTGTGTTTTAGGCTGGTTGGTTTAGAGTAGTTTGAAAGTCAGAGTTATTCTGGGTGAAACATACTGATTCCATAACCAGCTGGCATTTTCTATCTAAACTAAAGAATGCCGTATCAGTGCCTGATTTCTTTACTTAATGGATAAAGAGAAATACTACCCCTTTGTCCGCTCCCCCATCTTCGTGCCTCAAACTGCATTTAAACTCTGAAGTGTAGTACTGTAGTCATCATTACAGCTGGAATACCCCTTTTTCTTATGCAATTGTAGTAAAAAAAGGTAAATACATTTATTATTCCTATGACTTGGGATGATTTTTTCTTTTCTTATACTGTTTCAGTTGGTAAAATATTAATTCCTCAGATCTGTAAAGCTCAAGACCTTAAGCTGAATGGGTTGGGACACCTTTGCACCCAGGTATCTGTGTTGACTTTACTGGGGATTATCATGGATCTGTAGGTTGAACTTTCCATAGTCTTGGTGTCTTCTAGCTCTAGGCTCTGATTTTCCACTCTTTGCCAGAGGCAGCTCTGAAACCTGAGTTTCACCTGGCTGCTCTCTGGTGAGTCTGGAAGATTTAACCCTCTGCCCTTGCAGACCTTGGTGCCAGGGGCAGTGGACAGACACAATGTTACAGAACAGCCTTTTCAGCGCAGAGTTACTCTGGAGCAGTGGAGGTGCGAGGCTGAGCTTTTCCATTCCTTCTTGTGCTTTTCCACGTCTGGATGTATCCAGGATAGCTTTCTTCTTCCTATGCTGAATTCCAGACCTCCTCCAGAATGTCCCAACACCTCCATTCCGTCCTTTTTTTCCTCTGCTGGCTCTCAGTTCTTGCGAATCAGTGCCCAGCTGCTGGTGTTCTCTTCCACCTTGGAAGCAATTTCATTTGTAGGTTGACATTTCTTCATATTTCCTTCCTTGTTTCTAAGAAACTCTTGCAGGCTGTGTACATCTCTCCTGGCCTTCTGGCTCACAGGTGACATTGCTTCTTCAGGATGGTTAAACTGAATCTCACTTCTCCTGAAGCAGTAGAGGCTGCCTTTGCTTTCCATGGCAGCTCACTCCAGGTGCCAGCATTCCCCTGCCTGAGGCTCTGTGTACAGGGTAGTGCCGATAGATTACATTTTCCATGCTGTTGTTAAATCTTTGGAGTGCTGGTCATTTAGATACACTAAGTTGTTAAGGTTTTGTATTGCATCTCTTGGCAGTACCTCGTGCTGTGGGAGCTCCACATAAGGTCCATTCTGTAAGTAATAAACACTTTTAAATTTGAAGTAGTGCTTACATCTACTGCAAGATGGGGGATCTACAGGTCTGAAAAGGCTGCAGTTTCAAAGTTTTATCTATGTGGAGCTCCATTCAACTCTGAAAGACCGAGTCAGTTGTGGGTAAGAGTTACTCACCCATTGAAAGTCGATAAGGGCAAATAATCTTGCTAGTTTGCTATACCTAGGATAATTTTTACAGAAAGTTGATATCACTGCAAACTAAAGACGCTGATCCTCAGGTATGCAGAAGAGTAGAAAGTGTATTAATTAAAATGTAGATTCCACACACTTCTGTGCAAAATTCCCTTTTGAGAAACTGCTGCTAGGCAGTCTAGACTATTATGTCAACTTGTCTTTGAAGAAAAGTAAACAAAAAGGTTGAGCCGAGGAAAGTTTTAGAGACTCATAGTAATTAATGCTTTGGTAAATGGCTGTTGATGCGTAACAATCCTTTAAACACCTGGGTAATTGCAAGCTTTGAAGTTGGGCCAAAAATGCTGTTCCAAGACATGTAATTAAAATACGAGACCTTTAACTTGGTCATTTTGAAGGTGAGATTTCTGTTTGTTCTCACTGTTTCCCTGGTAAAACTTCTGTCTGCTCAGGGAAAGAAGGCCAGGGAGGGTGAGAAAGTAAAAAAAGTAAAAAAAGAAA
>VYZR01107360.1:8472-25514 GCA_013400675.1 Oxylabes madagascariensis | reverse complement strand
AAAAAAAAAAAAAAAAAAACCACAACAGCTCAACAGATGCTTCTTTAAATTTAGCTTTTTATAGCTTTGGTGTTTTTCCTGTAGCAAAGTTCCATGCTCTAATGTGTATCCAGAACAGAGAAATTATTTTAATGTGAACATTTCACTAAGTATAGTAACTAAGAGAAACCACTTGACCTGGTTACTAATTTGACTGAATTCTAATTTAATTAGTGTTCAATTAAAGAGAATTAACACCCAGAGACGTTCTGTTGAAAAGTTTACACAGAGGTTTCAGTTAACAAAATATTTATCTTAAAGGGGGAAAAGCATTGAAGTTAAATGCAAGCTGTTTCTCCTATAAATGCCCTGAGCACATGGTTGGGATGCCGACATTAAGAATAGTAGCTATATTTGATATTTATATCTGACAAATCTGCTCTCTGAGGACACTGGAGCTAAATCCTGCCTTCTGAATTACACAGGCCATATTTCCTCCAGTAAACTGTGTACTCCGTTCTGTTTATTGCAGCCACTTGTGATTTCTCTGTTGACCTTTGCTTCTCTGTCCTTCTCCAAAGTCTTCTGAAGGCCATGGAATGACTCCCATTTATTTCTTGAGACTTGAGCCGTACTTTGGGGCCTTGATGCAGAACAAAAAAGTCCTGTTTCGAGTTGGGAGTCTCTAATTTGCATCTTCCTATTTAATATCCTGTCTTGTATCAGGCAAGCTGTTTCAGCTCCTCACTTCAGTTTCTCCCATTCACTTGCTTCCCTTTAATAATAATAAAAGGTTAAAACAAATTATGCCTGCAGCAGCCTTCCTATGGAAATCAGTAGCTGGACTCATCCAGCTGGGCAAGCACACTGAAAATAAAGATGAGAGTGTTGGGCACATTAGTGGCAATGAGGTGGCAATAGCTGTGTAAATACCCAGAGGCAGGTTTAGACAGAGTATGGCAAGAAGCTGCCTGTTTTGATAATGAAACTTATCTTCTGTACACTGAATTTTAAAGTCCTGTGGAGGTGCCAGAGGTCCTGTGATGTCCTTGACATCTGGGGTTGCTTGGGCATATGAAACCTTTGGACTGACTCTGCTTTCATCAGCCTATGTTGACAGCAGATACTTCTTCCTCTCTCTTCAGTGATGCTGGCTCAAAAAGTTCTTCCAGCCTTTATTTTTCTAGTTTTTCTTGTTCCTCGCACTCCCTTTCTGTTTCCCTCAGGTTCCATCTTGCCTCTGTTGTTCTCAAAAGCTGAAGCTTTCAGACACCCTTCCATGACCGTGACCACATACACAGTTCCTGCTTCCTCTTAGAAGGCCACTGCCTGCCTCACTGCACAGGATCAATGCTGTCACTTAACGACTAGAAATTTAATACTTTGTTTTGTGTGACTTGATCAGTATATGATCCATTTCTCACTTTCTTGTCCACTCTTAAATTTTGCTTCGACTGTGGCCTTGCATCTACTTATGTATAGTGCTTTTCAGCATGGTGTTTGACTGCTTCCTAAACTATTTCTCTTTTGGACATAGCTATAAGGCCTCATTCTTGTTGTGCAGATGAAAATCTTTGTAATCCCTTTTTCTCTGCAGACTTTTTATCCATGGTCTCTCCATTTAGTCTTTGCATGTCTCTGCGTCCCCCGCGACTGCAAAAAACCCTCCACCTTTCCCTGTCTAATGAGATATTCTTTTCCTTTGACCAGGGGCTGAGATGACATATTCTTTCCCTTTGACCTTCCTTCCTATTTCCCTTTGTCCAGAGGCTAGTCTGGGAGATTTCCCAGTTTCCATTTCAAGATCAGGCATCATATGACTTTTTTTTCAGGAGTAGCAGGGGTATCCCTTAGCCATGTGGCTGTAGGAAGGAGCAGATTCCCCTCAGGTGGTTCATCGTATTTAGTTACCAAGGGGAAAAGGAGGGGAAAGTATGTTCCCTGCATGCAGAAAGTCTAGAGGATTTTGCTGCTAAGAGCTGAATCTCTGTTGAGCCTTTGTGGGCAGCAATTTTCGAGTACTTACTACTTGGCCAAATTTAAGGTGATTTTCTTAAGAGGGGAGGGACATAGAAGATTTCTGTTCTGAAAAATATAAAGGAGTGACTAAAGAAATACAGTTAAATAATTGGGAGTTTTTTTTCATATGAGTCAATTCTCTTTTTTTTTTTCTTTTTTTCCTCTT
Organism: Oxylabes madagascariensis; assembly: GCA_013400675.1. Lineage (NCBI taxonomy): Eukaryota > Metazoa > Chordata > Aves > Passeriformes > Timaliidae > Oxylabes > Oxylabes madagascariensis. The sequence continues at coordinate 23,350 of VYZR01107360.1, read as the reverse complement.
CCTCTCTAATTTTGTCTTTGGAAATAGGTGACTGAATATTTTTTTAAAACCGTCATGCCAAAATGGAAACTAGTAATGATATGCAGTTCTTTGCAGCCTCCTGAGGCCTGGGCGACAAATGTTGGTTGAAAAGAGGCTTGAAGAAAAGGTATTCAGATGTGTTGCCTACACATCCACTATGCCCTAAAATACTTGTGGGGTGAACCTTCAGCATTGGCTTCATCCAGTTGAACAATGCAAAAGTCATCTGAATAGCAGAGCTGATTGAAAACCAGTCCTGTGTGAGACTTTTTGCAGAGACTTAACCGGACTGGAAAGCCCGATGGTCCGTTTTTCTTCACTTTACAAAGGAATCAAAATATTTCCAAATGGAGACTGACAGACTGGAGTAAAGTGGCTCCTTCTTGTTTGGTAGAATTGTTCTTTGGTCAGGCAGTTTTCTTATTGTATTTGTGGAGGACATTAAAATGGGGCATACCCATTGGAAGGCAAGTCTGTATTTCAAGAAATCTAATAATTGTGGAGGTTCAGTCTGAGGTGGGGTGTGGGGAAATTTGATTTGGTGGAAAGGACAGTTGCATTTGGACATGGAAAATCATTGATGTAGATACACCCGAGGGAATGGCTGTGTCCTTTGCGGTTCAGCAGCATGAATCTAAGGATTATAGTAGATCACAAGGTGAACATGAGTTAACAGTGTGAGTTTTGTGAAGAAGCCAAAATCATATTCTGAGGTGTATGAGTAGAGGCACAGTCTGTGAGATGTATTAAGATTATCCTTTCACTGTACTCAGCATCAGTGAGGTCTTGATCTGAGCTGGGTCAATAAAAAGCAACGCGAGAAGTCAAAGTCTATAAAACAGGGCTTCTTAAGGAGAGACTGAAGATATTGTTGTAATAAGAAGGGGATATTGTTGTGACATTTAAGTTAGATAATAGAGAGGGGGAAAAATGGTCACATGAAACCCATTCAATTTCCTGGAAAGATAAGAGAGTTCTTAAGGCTGGAGATATATGAGATCAGGTCAGGCAGATATCTCTTAGGAACAACATGGATGTAGGAGGTCCTGCCTGGAGTTCAGAGGAATGGGCTACATGATGCTTTGTGGACCATTTTGGCTTTACAGGTCTCTGATGTCCAAGTGCCTTCCCAGAGGTCAAGGCAGTGGGAATGTAAACTTTCAACCTCCTCTTCATGTTTTTTTGGACCTGACTACTCCTATGTGTGTGTTTCAATGTTCAGGAGGGTTTGCTCTTACAGAGTTCCTTGTGTAGAGAAGTTACAAAATACAGAGATCAGGAAGAAACTGGTGTGAGGGGAAAGGTCGGAACAGGTATTAGGAAAACCCCTTTTCAGATATAGTTGGCTTCAAGCATTGGAAAGGCCCAGTGTTTAAGTCATATTCAGAGGTGGGAATGATCTAGAAGTTCATTCCTCTCTTAAAACTGGAGAGGGAAAGAGTGGTCACAGCTGCAGCTGCTGTTTGCAGTTGCCTTTAAGCAACATTTCAGTTTATATACCCGGCCTGGGAAAGCCCAAGTCTCTCAACCTTAAGGTTTCCAAAACATGTAGCAGCTGGCCAGCTGTAACTGCTTGCTGCTGGTGGAGGTGAAGGTCAGAGTTGGTCCTGAGCCCTCTTCCCACTGGAGGAACAGTGGCAAAGACTCCTGTGGGAAAGGCTGCTGAGTCAACCACAGTGTGCAGCTACCACTGAGGTGGAGGAAAGCCTCCATGCTGTAAAAATAGCTGGACTAGCAGCTCTAGTACACTTCAGTGCTTATTTTTCCATGTGTGATCTCATGCAAACCAAGCTGCTGGGCAGTACGACATAGCAGTTGGCCAAAAATAAAACGTAACTCAATCAAATTTATTTTTCTGAACTTAACCTTTGATGGGTAGGAGAGACAGGTACCCTGTTTCCTCATTTACATTGTTAGAAAAAAAAAATCATGGAGAAAAGAGATGAAGATGGGATTGACACCTGGTATCAATTTTGTGGTGATGGCCACAAGTAAAGGGAAGGAATTGTAGCTTTCTTGCATGGGAAACTTACATCCCTAATACAGTAAGAAAATGTACATGGGATTTCTCTGGGTGTTTCTGCAGCTGATTTCATTCAATGGAGTTTGGGTGAGTACTTGGTGCTGCAAAAAAGTTATTGACTTAAAAGCATTTGAAGCTGAAGCCCATGAAAGTGGTGCAAGACCAGCAGCCTTGAACAAGGCATCCAATCCTTGTTGATAATCCTCAGAAAAATGTCTTTAGAGGCCTTCAGAGGTCCATTTTCCTTCACTGTTGGATGCTTGGCCGGTTGTTTATTTGTTTCTTTATTTTGGTCAGTTGAGGTAAGCCTGTGTTTGTGTATGGTGAGTTTTAAACCATGACACATCGATGGCAAAAGCCGTTGGATACCTGGTCATGCTCATGGTTCCACTGGCTATGAATGTAAGAAATGTATGGATGAAGTAATGTCAGGGCTAGCAGTACACTCTTCAGGAAGAAGCGTGCCTTACTAATCCCTTACTGGTGGAGAAATGGACAGCCTTGAGGAGCAGGATTGTTTTCCTCCGTCTTAGAAAATGGTAAAAACCTTTATAATCCTGAATTTCACGTGTGGAAGTACGTGTGTCTCATGGCAAAACTCTGGATACAAACAGGCAGATTTGAGACATTGTTTTGTTTAAGCATTAACATTAGAACTATTTCAGATTTTGTTTCTGTAACAGCAAAAGCCTGGAGAGGGGATCCCTAACCTCACAATTACGTCATAACCCTTCTCTGCAGGGCCTCTGACCTGTTTCTGCTGGACACACGGGCGGTGTGGGCATCGGAGGAGGGCTGGCTGGAGTTTGATGTCACTGCAACCAGCAACATGTGGGTGATGAACCCCCAGCACAACATGGGACTGCAGCTGAGCGTGGTGACGCGGGACGGTAGGTTATGGGCCAGGTAACACAAGTCACCCCCCAGTCTCTGGGATGCTGTCTAGAAGTGGTGCTAACAGAAATCAGCTGGGATGGGGCAGGGTGAGCACCTGCCTTGTAAGGCAGCTGTAGCCAACACCACGAGCAAGATGTCTGAGGGCACAGGGCTGTCCTGGCTGTGTTCCTGTGATGGACATGTCCTTGCCCATAAGTGAGGTCAGGTGTCTCTCGACAGTACCAGGACCAGCTGGTGGAGGGTTTGGGTAGGACCCCAGTTTCTGGGTAGGAGGTGGAAGGGGGCATGGAACTGGGATGCCATGTGGGGTGAGGTTTAGGGATGAGAGGAAGAGAGAAGGCAGATACATGGGTATGTACCTCCCCGTGTGGGTTTTTGTCAGCCCTCCTGGCTGCTGTGGCTGCTGTTGATCTCATCAAAGCTGATGTGGGAGCACTGCTGGAGAAACTATACGGTTGCTATGTGGAGCAGCTGTAATGGCAGCATTTCACAGCCTACAGAAACTTTGGAAGGTGGAAAAGAAAAGAAGAGACTACAAAAGATCACGAAATTGAGTGTTGGAAGACAAGCAATGGAGGGGATCTAGATGAGCAGAAGGTGACAGTGACGTCTGTCTTCTACAGGAACCAGTCTCCAACCTTGGTTTTTTTCTGTTGCTTAATGCTGGAGTTTGGTACACCTGTGATGTCAAGTAAGACTAGAGGGGCTGTCCACTTCTCCCTAAGGAAATGTTAGTGCCAATCTCTACCTCCCCAGCTGGGCTGAGAGCCCATCACTGCGCTCCTGGCAAAATCACACCATCCCTTTGCCTTCTGCTGTCCCTAGATGTCTCCTAATCTCATGTCTGCTCCTTGTGCTTCACAGGCAGCAGGACTCATTTCATGACATATTTGAGTTTAGTGTTTTACATATCTATCTATATAACTTTACTGCCAAAACAGGACTAGAGATGCCAAAGGGGAGCCAAGGAACCAGATGCTGCACTGAAGTCTTGTCCAGCATGGGTGGAGTGCTGTCATAAAAATGTCCATAGGTTGTGGTGACAGGAAAGGAATGTTTGGTGTTCAAAGAAGAGTATGAGCAAGAGGAGAGGACACACTGCCTATGGGGATACCAGATTGCTGCACTGTTAACACTCCCTCTTCTGTTTGGCTTGAAGGTTTCAGTGTAAACCCTCGAGAAGCAGGGCTGGTAGGGCGAGATGGCCCTTACGACAAGCAGCCTTTCATGGTGGCCTTCTTCAAAGTGAGCGAGGTTCACTTACGCACCACTAGGTCAGCGAGCAGCAGGCGCCGGCAGCAGAGCCGGAACCGCTCCACCCAGACTCAGGACGTTTCCAGGGTGTCCAGTGTCACAGGTAATCATGGAACATGGGTAATCACGCAGCACGAGCTGGGGTGACTTCTTGTAAGGGCTCTGGTTGCTTTGGAGAGCAGAAGCAAGAAGCAGGTCTTGAGGTGGGATGACCTTCCTTGGGGGAATAGGTTACATCTGCAAGTTGTGGAAGAGGAGGTCTCACAGAATGAAACTTACAGGAGTCCTCTTGAATACAGTGTGGAGTCCAGACCCCCATGTGAAGTTGGATTCGTTGAATTCAAGGTGGTGAGGTATTCTAACCACAGCTCTTGTGCTTGTAGGTTGCTTGCTATGCAGTATTTGTCTAGAATTATGCCCTGTGAAATGCTGTATTTAAAAGACTTTATCTCTGTATGCACTGAGATTTATGGTGTTGCATGTATGCATTCCCAGCAGAGTTCTCTTTCAGTTTCCTTTGGAAAAAACATGGAAGAACAGCACAAGATGTTTTATTTTTTTTAATCTTGTGAGAACATCAGTGTAACCATGATGAAGTACTTTTCCAGGCAGGCAAAGAAGTTTGCCTTTTTACTGTGGAGAAGTTGCATGTTGCAGGTGTTGTATGGCAGCCTTGTGAGTGCTGTTGTGAGCTGGTGGGGCAATAGAGTAGCAATGACATTTTGGCAAAAAATGAGTCTTCTCTCTTTTAAGTCCTGTCTGTTTTCCATCACCACAGTGTGACAAGCCCTTCATTCATTGAGTATCTTCTTTCCTCTCAAACGTTTCAGCTTATTCCAAGTGGCTTGATTAATTTGCTTATGCTGCCCCCTTCATTTCCAATAGGATCCCTGCTTTTCCCATGTCTAGAAATGACTATGCCCCAAGGAAGAGAGGCAGCTGTATTTTTTGAGTCTATGTCCAAACACAACAGAGGGAGATGAGCCAGCATTGCTGACGTTTAGCTGTTGGGAATCTGTAGGCTGTTCCCTGCTCTTGCATTCTTGGGTTGTGGGTGAGCCGTGCTTGCACCCAAGGTGGCTCCATGCCGCAGGGACCAGAGCCAGGTTGGGAGCCCTTCCAGGACTGGCGGCCAGGGTTTGTGCATGGCTGTGTGTTGACTCAGCTCAATTGCTTCAGCCCACTGTGGTGATGGACTTGCCCTCTGGGCTAGTGTGTGCCAGCAGCAGTTGGCCACTAGTGGCCTTTGTGTGTCCATGTGGTGCACACTACAGCATGGCTGAGGGTTCCTGTGCCATGCCAGGCAAGTGCCAGACTCGGCTGGGTGTGAGATGTCCCTTCCTGGATTTTAAGGGCAGGAGGAACAGCTCAGTTCTGCAGCCCGACCTCTCCGGGGGAGGCTGGCCAGTGCTGGCGTGGCATTTCTGAAGGAGTTATCGTCTAATCTGCCATGGGAACACCTTCTGTGGATCTCAGCTGCTGAGACCTGCTTTGGTCCTGGTCTCCTTCAGGTTTCCGCGCTGCAGTTTTAAAGCTGGGCATCGTAGCTGCTTGCTGAGTTACTTTCCCTCATGATGAGCTTGCCAAGAGCACAGGCAGTTTATTTAGCTGGGTGTTGTAAGCCCAGCTGTTATGCAGGCAGTTCTCCCACTTAGGTAGGCTCAGCTCCCTTCACAAGAGCCAATTTTTTGATACATTCATGGTGCTTTGGGAAAGTTACTTGCTGCACCTCTGCTCTGTAGTACTAGTGGCACTTGGATTCAGGATAAACTTCAGCTTTCTGTCCCTGGCTCTGCAAACTTCACAGTGCTGAAACAAAATTTTCACACTATTAAATCAGGTGATGTGACTCAAAGCCCCAGAGGGAGCAGATATGTTGGGCAAAAAGGACCATTTGTACTCTGCTGCTTTCTTGACTACACCATACATCAGGTCATAAAATTCTAAAATGACAAAAAGGGGAAAAAATAGCTTTCAGTCTGTGGTCTCAAGGGCTTTTTTTGGGCCAGCTTTAATTTAAAACCTGGGATTTGGCAGTGCAGTAGTCAACAAGGTATGGTTGAGACTGTGGATTTAAGGCAGGGGAAAGGAGGGGAATTTAAAGTTAAGATGTATGTTTGGTTGGTTTCTGTGTTTAGAAAAGAGAGGCTACATCATCTTGTTTTCCTTTCTAAGTGTGACACTCTCAGACTGTTCTCTTTAAGAAGTAGTTGATTTAACAGCCCAAGAGGCACCAATGACAGAAGTGTTTTTAGCACTGCAGATCACAGGGCTTTTTTTCTTTCTTTTTAACCTGTGAGGAAAAAAAAAACCATGGTGCATGGTGGGACTGAGGAAGCATTTGCTTCAGGGCGAAGCAGAAGGCAAGCCCAGGGATTATTCTAAAGGCTGCCTAGCTCTTCTGAGGGTGTCTTGATGCATTTGGGTGGGTGCAGAACTGGGATGCTGCAGTTCCCTTCTGTGCCTCTCCTCACCCGTTCTTCTCTTGTTGTATCTCACATCTTGTCAAATTTTTGGTCTGTACTCTTACTGAAGCTAGGATTGCTGTTGCCTACCAGGGCTTGAGAGCAGATTCTGCAGAGCAAGGCAGTTTTTTGGTGTTGATTATTTTTTTTTTTTTTTTGTAGATTGCAACTTCCTTCCTTTGTGTTAATCAATACACAGGGTTTTCTTTTTTCAGCCTAAAAAGGAACCCCTTTCCCAAAAGATGCTGTGAGTCGTTTTGGGGCAGTAAGTTTTAAAAAGCCCAATTTATTGTCTAGATATGGCAAGTATTTCAATCAGTTTGGAGCGCATGAAGTGTGCTGCTGGGCTGGTACTGCACCTGGGGAGGCAAGGAGTTAGGTGAGAACATGCTGCTCTATGGGAAAGGGACACAAAGGGACTCCACTATGCTCCCTTTGATGTGCAGTTGTTGTCCTGCAGTTAGTACCAAGAGCTCAGATGCTAAAGCTATGTCTGTGGCACAAGGTTCTCAATGGTCTGTATTTTTTTGCCAAGAATGCTTATTTCCATGTATTATAAACACGTAATTATTACTGGCTTATATAAAGCAGAACTGAGCAACCCCCGTGGTTATAAACTGCTTTGACATAGAGTCCTGCGTCAATGCATTCCTGGAGCCTCAATTCTTCTGCAGAAGGAGGATGAGCAGAAAGAAAAGGGAGTGTTTTCATGTGCTGAGACAGAAAGTCATATGCCAGGTCTGGCCCCTGACAGGGAGGAACACGGTGGGTGGGAGGAGCACGCAGGTGTTTCTCTGCTGTTGTCTGCAGGGCCTGCCAGCCCTCTCTCAGCTGGATCTTGCAGTGGGTTGAACTCGTGCTCTCAGGCTGGTGCTGATCCTCCAGCTGACCAAAGAGATGGGACTGTCCAGTGTAACAGGCGGTGAACCTCTGCCCTTCAGCCAACTCCATGATTTATGGGCTTTGCACGGGGCTATTTCCTTGTCCAATGGGGATAATCTTTCTCTTCTGCAAGTCAGCCTTCAGGCACATCCCTTCCTGTCAGCCCCTCCTCATGGAGAGAATTTAAATGCCTGACTTTGGGCTGCTCTGTGGTGTGTTTGCTGCTCTGAATGAAACTCAAGCCAAGTCCCTTTTCAGGTCCTTCTCTTCAATGCCCCCTGGACTGATGTGAGGTGCTCCATGAAAAATGGAGAGGCCCTTCAAGTGGCCTTCCCTTCCAGCAGACATGCACAGCACCAGACAGATTTCCCCATGTGTACGGGAACCAGCTATTGCAAAGGGCAGCATGCACAAACACTGAAGGCAAATAAGGCCAAATGTTTTGTGATAGCAAGGGCCTTGTTAATAAACTTTGTTATCTGGCAGTCAATCTTCCCTTCAGTACAGTTTTCCCTGCGGTGCAGTGTTTGGATGCAGACTGGAGCAGCATGGCCAGCATTTCTGTGTGTGCCTTCACATACGGGTTCACGTCAGCCCGACATCTCCCCTGCTTCCCACCCAGGCAGATCACTTTCATGGGAAGTGGGCTGTTACTAACTGTGTGATCAGTTTACACCAGCTTTATCCGGACAAATCGCCAAAGTCAAACACCAAGAAGAAGGGGCTGGCCTTGGAGACCTCTGTCAAAGCTATTTTGAATCACAGAAGCAATTAATTACTGTGTGGAATTTGGTAAACTGGCACCTTGGGACCAGCGAGGGTGCTCTCAGATGGATCGGCCTCAGTAAATATTTATATGTTCTTTGCCACCACTTAACATGGGAGAGGTTATAGGAAATCTAAGGTGGGTGCATAAGTATCTGTAGGAGGAAGACCATGAGGGTCAGGCTGTTCTCTCACCTTTTCAGCAACACACATGCCAATGTCCAGCCTTAAAAGAAACATCTGTGCTTGCAGAAAGTCAGACTTGGGTCCTGGTGAAGGCAGACAAGATCCAGTGCAAACACACCACAGACACGAGCCATCTTAGCTGTGCTGTTCTAACTGTGCTGCTCCGGGAGTTATTTTTAAGTGCAGAAGTAGGGATTTGAGCTTTTTTTGAATCTCTGTTTTAGACAAAATTGTTTGCAGTATGATTAAATGCAGTGCCTTGTAAGTGCCAAGTTAGCGTTTCTGAATTGGTATGTTCAGGGGAAAAAATAGAGACAATTTTGCTAAACCCACAGTGAGCCTACAGGAGCTCCCAAAGCAGCTCCCTAAACTCTCAGAGATGTTGAAGGCCTCTGGCAAACAATCCCTGCCCACTGTGCCATGCAGTGTAGGCCAGCCCTGTGGCACTTTTTTACAGTGCCTCCCCTCTGCAGGCTGCCTGCTTTTGGCCCTCCTGGCTCCCTGCTGCAAGGCTGGCAGGAAGGGACACAAACCCTGTTGCCTCTTGGCACTTGGATCTTGCTCTGCAAACCACCTCGAGTGGCAATTTGGGCTGAAACAGCTGAGCATGCTGGCCTGAGGTGGCTGATGCTGCTTTCCAGGCTTTGCAGAAAATGTGTGAGCCAACTTCAGTAGCTCAGTGAGCTTTAGCTCACTGCCAAAATCCTGTGACTGTGTATTCCTCTTCTTTTCAGGCACATAACTGGATGTATGTCCAATGTAGGGCATATGCTGAGCCCCTGACTGTAGGGAATGGGTCATGATTGTGTGCATCTGTATCGCTGCATCTTTTTCCCCAATTCAGAAAGCTACTGCTAAGAGCTGCTTAAAGGTTTGTGACTTACCTAAACTGGAGCTCAAATAGCTTCCATAAAGCAGACATAGTAGGCAAACACATAACAAGGAAAGAGGGCAGGGGATCTTGGGGTGAGGGTTAAACAGGGAGGAGTGTAAAGGGGATGTTTAGTTGTGTTGACATTTAGGAAAGCAAAGGCTGAGGCTGGGCAAGTGAGGGGGTAGAGCTGTCTGCATCTGCCCTGGATGGAGAGCAGCCAGGGCTCCATGCAGAGTGTGAATCAGGTGACTCTGACCAGTGAGCTGAGGCGAGTTTTTGGGGGCAGTGTGAGAGAGGACACGTTCATAACATGTTCTGCTTGGTGTAGCTTGTTAAGCAGCTCTTTTTTTCCACCTCTGTGTTTTCTTAAACTTGTGATAGCTTGCAGCCTTCCTTCCCACTCCTGTTTTCTCTGCCTCCCTTGCTTTCTCCCCTTTCCTGTCACAGATTTGGGTAAACTGTAGCTGTATTTGGAACGTAGCACCATTTTACCCACTCAGTTGTGAACAGATCAACTCCACTGTCAAATACAGATGATTTTCCTCTAAAAAACTATATATTTCCCATTGTAAAACAATGAAGTTGTGTTTTCAGGTACTTTTAATGAAAGCTGTTGATCACTCAAAATATCTTCTCATTTTTTTCCTTCATTGTGACCAAATCATTTTGAAACATCTCATGCTAGAAATTTGCTCCTGGGCTGAGCCAGGGACTGGAAAGCTTTATCCAAAATAAACCACCAGACCCTGGTTTCTACTGGGTATGTCTGGTTTGAAAATGGAAAGCTTGAGTAGAGAGACTCGCCTCCGTTCTCGCTACCCCGTGCTCCTTGAAGAGCGAATGTTTATGCTGCAGCAGGCTGTTAACCAGCTCTACTCACCTGATTAAATCCATGATTGAAGCGAAGCTATTCAAAGTCTGAAATGCAATCCTTAGAGTTTAAAACCCAACTGCTTCTAAAAACAACTTTCTAATCTTTGGTGGTTGGGAAGCTGGGTTTGAGGTGTAAGGTTTTTTTCAGCCTTCAGTGTTAACTGTACCCAGCTGTACTGCTGTGCTGCCCTTAATGTCAGTTGGATGTGCTTTTAGTATTATAGTTTTTCTTTTGAATAAATATTTGCATTTGTAGTTCCCAAACTTCGGGGGGGGGGGGGGGGGGGGTGCGGAGGGGGTGCTGGAGGGAAGAAAAAGAAAGGCTTATTCAGAGCCAAGGAAAAAATCACTAAAAATATTTTTCTATCCCAGCTGCCGCATCTGGGGAAAGCTGCACTGGGAGGGTGCCCTTTCAAGCCGTGTTAGGGGCAGCAGGGGGCTGGGAAGCTGAAAGGTCCAGGGCAGCAGGAGGCAGGGACATCAGCCTGTGGCATCTGCCTGCTGACAGGAGCGCCTTTACTTGCAAATGAGGGCTGTGAGGGAGCAGAAGGCCCCTGTGGAAAGGCACGGGAGGAAAACATGGACGGTGACCTGGGCTCCCAAGCTGCTTGGCTGAATTTGTTGCCATCTCTTTCTCTCATACCTACCATCGGGTGCAGAGTGCAGGATCAGCAGCTGTTGCTGGTGGCCAAGTCACCCTGCTGCAAGGATGGTTTCTGTGGCTGCTCTGCTGAGGTCCAGCAGCCACCTGAGGTGTGACAAAATCAGCAACCACGCGTCAGGGTGGATCTGTGCAGCCACCTGGAGGTGAAAGACCTCTCTGTCACAACTCAGCTCCTCCACTCACTGTGGTTTCAGGTGTTCAGATGCTGAGCTGCCTCTCTTTCCAAATATAAATGGGAAATTCCGCTTGCTGTCAAAATTTGTACTTTGTGGGATCATTGGGAGCAGCTCCTGCATGGTTGAAACATCCCCATGGGCTGTGCCATGGCAAGGGAGAAGGTCTTGTTCAGGGCTTTGCAGCCTGTGTCCCCACTTTTATTGACAATAAGGAGCAAGTGAACGGCAAGAGCGCGTCAAGTGCTGTGTCACCTGCAGATGAGCAGTTTATGGAAAGGAGTAATGTGTTTCCAGTTTATGGAAAGGAGCATGGTTGGTAAAGGTCTAAGGGCAGAGGTGGTGCCATAGGTCACATGAGATGTGTGGGGCAAGCTGGGGTGAAGCACAGAGAGGAACAAGGACATGGCTTCCCTTCCTATGGGATGCCTTAGCTGTTTGAGGACTTCTGCAGACTGGTGCAGGGGCACAAGGTGATGATTAACCTTCCTGGGGCTGTAATTCTCTCTCTCAGTGAGTGTGTGCAGCTTGAGCTCCCCACCTGGGGCAGCACATGTCAGAAATGGGAGCCGAGGAAGTGGGGTGAGTGTGAGCACCCAGTGGGGATGCAGCCTATGCTGGGCTGAAGGAGGAGATTTATTTTTAAGAAATCGTTTTACTGGAGGTGTTTTCCAAGCACTTTAAAGACAGCTGAAGTAACTATAACTGAGTCACTGTTACTTGGGTTCCTCCATTCCCACAGGCCTCTTAAAAGCTTCAGCCCTGCTTTGGACGTCCCTCAACACCCTTATCCTTTTGGCTGCTGAGGGAGCTCATCACTTCTCGCTACTGAGCCCACAGCATGCACACATCTGGCCAGATGTGCCCTCCAGCAATGCTCTGCCTGTTTTACTTTCTAAATTCTTGTTTTGCTCTTTTTCCTTTTACAGATTACAACAGCAGCGACTTAAAAACAGCGTGCAGAAAGCATGAGCTTTACGTTAGCTTCCAAGACTTGGGATGGCAGGTGTGTGATGTTTCTCTCTGGGTAAAGCAGACATTTTGTTATGAAATGTTATCTAAACAGTGTCACAGTAATTCCACTCGAGTCTGCCATTATGCTTTAAAATGTCCCTTGTGCCTCCTCACTAAAACCAGTCACAGAGAAGGGCAAATAAATATTGATAGTTGTGACATTTGATAAGACCCAGAGAAAGCTTGATACTTTATGGGATTCAAGAATACAGTCATTCTCTGTCACTCATGGGAGTCACGGTACGGGCAAGGGTTTATATCTGTGTACCTCTAATGATAAGGAAAACAATCTGATGTTAAGCAGTGATTTTAACTAAATTTTTTTCTGGTGATCACCCTGATTTTAACCTTGGCCATTGTTTGAAATCCTCCACAATCCCTGCCCCACAATTAGCACTGCCTGCGGTAGGTAGATTGAAGACTGAGTTTAGTTGAAACACCATGAGGCCAGAAAAGTTGTTTAGAGTAAGTTATTTAGGACCAAGCTATAGAGCAATTAAACATCACAGGTCAAAGAATGTCCTCACCTTCTCTTTTATAATTTTTTTTTCATTCTTTCATTTAGCACTTGTGAGGGAGGTCCCATTTCTATCCGCTAATGTTTTTCCTAGGTTATAATTCAGGGTGCCAGGGCTGTCCCTGCTGCTTCTGTAATACCCAATACATGAAAGCACTCTCTCAGCTAATGGGACAGCAGCATTTTTTGTAGCTTATGTGTCAAGTCCAGCACACTAGCTGCAACTGTGGCTGTGTGCTGACTCCATTCCCCACTACTTTATGGGTGGCTGTTCACTTGAGCAGAATCTTTCCACCTCTTCCTTATCTTAGTTGCCCTGCTTTTGGGAGGAAGTGGATTCCAGTTGGGAATTTCATGATCTTGAAGGCACTACCTTCACCTTTTTAGTTGCAGAAAGGTAAGATGCTGCCAAAGGAAGGCCACAGACCAGCAGAGCTCATTTTAAGAGTTGGAACCCAGGTCCTACTTTTTGTAGGGAGGTGATCAAGGCAAGATAGAGCCCCCTGCAGTTGTTGGACACTGCTATTTCCTTCAGAACAAACTTGGTTAGCAAAGCTGCAGCAACAGTGTGTGGCTGCTCAGGCCTGCTGTAGCAAAATTCAGGCAAACTCAGGTAATTGTCAGGTAGAGTGGAAAGAGATACATGCACGTGAAACACACTAGTATGTCCTTCTGCAGGGTGACTTGCGGAGCCCAAGTGTCTCCTGTTAAGCGGTGCTGCTTTTAATTTTCCTTTGGCTTTTGTGTCAGCAGCAGGCAAGCTGTAGTTTTTTTATTATCCCTTTGGTGAAGAGTCCCCTTTTTGCCTAGTGTGGCACTCAGATTGCCACTGGTGCCACCTGCTTGCTCATGCAGCTCAGACTGGCTGTCCTGCCCCTCCTTCAGGAGTCTGGCAGATGTGGAGAAGCTGTTATGCAGCTAAGATTTCCCACAGTGTCTTTAGCAGAGTAGTGTTCCTGTGTAGGAGTGTATAAGCTAGGCTGTCTCTGAGGCAGGACACCAGGGTTTATATTCTTGTTGCAGAGCTCCCTGGTGGAATTGTGCCTGTGTGCCTGCTTATATGTGATTTTCTCCATGAGGGGACACCAGCTNGCAGCTCAGACTGGCTGTCCTGCCCCTCCTTCAGGAGTCTGGCAGATGTGGAGAAGCTGTTATGCAGCTAAGATTTCCCACAGTGTCTTTAGCAGAGTAGTGTTCCTGTGTAGGAGTGTATAAGCTAGGCTGTCTCTGAGGCAGGACACCAGGGTTTATATTCTTGTTGCAGAGCTCCCTGGTGGAATTGTGCCTGCTTATATGTGATTTTCTCCATGAGGGGACACCAGCTGTGGCTGTGACTCAACCTAGGAAAGGTATTTCAGCCAGAGGGCCTGCAGGAAATGTTGGAACATAAAGGCCTCCAAACCACAATCCCCACAATGCAACCCAGTGAGAGTTTTAGGGGATAAAGCCCTCTTAGTTAATGGTAGTTGAGCTGTACATAGATGTGCACCATTCTTTGGACATTAAAATCAGTGATTCCATGGAAAAGTGATGGCACACAAAAAGAAAAAAAAAAAATTAAAACCCAAGCAGTTTCAGTGAAAACATATTTTCACCCTCAAGGAAGAAGTTAGTGGAAAATTTTCAGCTGCTCTTAATTGCATGCAGTTGTCTGTTGAACCACGTTCTGTTTGTTTCCCTAAAAAGGACTGGATAATCGCTCCAAAGGGCTACGCAGCCAACTACTGTGATGGGGAGTGCTCGTTCCCACTCAACGCTCATATGAACGCAACCAATCATGCCATTGTACAAACTCTGGTAAGTTTCCAGGCAGCTCAGTGCCAAAGCACCAGGTGAATTTGTAAACAATATACCAGTGTCTCACTTGTGTTTTCTTCCTTGGCAACAGGTTCATCTTATGAATCCTGATTACGTTCCCAAACCATGCTGTGCACCTACCAAACTAAATGCCATATCTGTACTTTACTTCGATGATAATTCTAATGTAATCTTGAAGAAATACAGAAATATGGTAGTAAGAGCTTGTGGATGTCACTGACAAAGTCTTCACACAGACTCTGTGATGCTGCCATGAGCTCGGATACAACCCTCCCTGTTTTCACGACATTGGGGAATAAACCCTGCGATGAACCACCCTTCAGAACACCATGTATGTGCCTTGTGGGAGGAAGGGGTGTGGGGACCACCCCCCGGGGTGGGAGCAAACTGCTGGACTTCTTACAGACTGACCCTACACTGTGGTGGCTGCTCAGCTCAGCAGTAGCAGCAGC